>JAHBCN010005712.1:0-53385 GCA_019359885.1 Listronotus oregonensis | reverse complement strand
GCTTTTAAAGCTTCAGTCCCCTTTTTGTATTGTATTGTTTGAAAACAAATTCGCTCGGCTCAACCCCCCCCTTTTACTCCCCTTCGCCCTGAAAGACCCTTTTGCGGATCCCCCAATGGTTGATCCTTTAAATTTCCCCCAAATTTCCCTTTCCGAAGTAAAAATGTTTCGGGAAAAAAATTTTTTTATTTTTGGGGAAACCCAAATGCCCCTTTCCAGTTTTTTTTGGGGCCCTTTTGGGTTTCGCTCAATCCCCCCCAAAACCTACAGCGTTCTTCCCCCAGTCTCTTTTTTTTTTTTTGGAAAAAAGGGTTTTTCCTTTTGAAAATTAGTGACTATTCTGGGTTCTTTTTTTTGAAGCTTTAATAGCTTTTAGTATTTTGGGGGCCGATTAGGGAAAAGGGTCTCTTCCCCTGTTTTTTGGCTTGGGCGTCATTTCTTAGTCTCTTTTTGCCTTTTTTCCCCATTATCTTGGTTCACCCAAATTTGGGAAAAATTCTAGTTGTGTCGCAGAAAGGTTCCGGTCCTCTAAAACCTTTGTTGTTTGTGTCCTGGGTTAAGAGATTGTCAGCATTCTTAGGCAAGCCTTGAGTCAAAGCAGAATGAAGCCCAAGCTTTTAAAGCGACTGTCCAATAGGATGTAGATACTTGCTCCCGGTAGGCTTTTCTTGGCACATTTGGTAACACAGATATCGATTGTATAGTTCTCCCATCTTAACTCGTCTTTCCAGAATTTCTTATGATACGGGTATGTTACCGGATGGGGGGGGAAAGCTCCCGGTGCAAAAAAACCCCCCAATCAACATATTTTGTTCATTTTAAAATTCCCCAAAAATACAATCATGTTCGTTGAAGCGCCACTTAACCTTGTTTGCATTACTTTTAAAAATAACCTTATCTAGTATAAACACATTATATCATTATATAGCAACTTCGAAAAATCTCGGGTTCATTTTTTTTGGAGGCAGAAAATATTTTTCCCTTTTAATTTGTATACCCTGAATGTATCTCAACTCACACCATCTCCTGTTCCCATGTCTCAAAAGGTGATGGCGTCTTTCACAACTTTAAGCATTTTTGGTTTCAACCAAAAAAAAAATCATTCGCATTATTTATCCCACTTTTACAAAAATGTTTAATTGGTATTTTCATAGCCTCTGTTATGGAAGAAGTTATTTTTATATGGGGGGGGGGAAATCCTATGCTTTTCTTTACAGTTCTTAAGAGGTCCCGAACTTCCCACTTCGTTCGTTTCTTTATCCGAGTGTCGACGCTGCGGAACCTACTGCCCGCAAAGGTTTTCCCCCTTTCCCCCTTTAAAAACCCCCCAAACTCTAAGTTTTTTTTTCAAAACAAACCCCTTTCAACACTTTAAACATCCTTGTCTGGTCCCAAATATGTTTCCTGCAAAAAAAAATTTTGAAGGTTTCAAAAAATTAGGGGAACTGATAGCTCAGTTGACGCGGAATGAAATCTGGAAAAAGGGGGTTTTTAGGATTTTTTTTTAATAAAAAATTTCAATTGTTATTAACAAAAAAAAAATAAAAAAAGCCATTTTTTTTTTTTTTATGATAACTCAAAACCCCAAGAAATAGCGGAAATTGCAAAAAAGAGCCCCAAGAGGGGGGAAATTTCCGATAAAAAAGTTTTAAAAACCGGGGTTTCTCTCCAATATTTATAATTTTTTTTAACGCTAAAAAAAGGGCCCCCCGGGGCATTTTTTTTTTTTCGCGCTCGGCGTAAAACCAAGTACCCACAAATTTTTTTTTTTTTAAAAATTTTTTTTTTTTTGGTTTTTTTTAAAAAAACCCTTTTTTTAAAATTTTTTTTTTTTTAAAAAAAAAATTTTTTTTCCGGGGGGTTTTTTTCCCAAAAAAAAACCCGGGGGAAAAATTTTTAAAAATTTTTTTTTTTTAAAAAATTTTTTAAAAAAAAAAAAAAAAAAAATTTTTTTTTTTTTTTTTAAAAAAAAAAAATTTTTTTAAAAAAAAAAAAAGGGGTTTTTTCCAAAAAAATTTTAAAAAAATTTTTTTTTTTTAAAATTTTTTTTTAAAAAATTTTTTTTTTCCCCCCCTTTTTTTTTTTGGGGAAAACCCCCCCCCTTTTTTTTTTTTTAAAAAATTTTTTTTAAAAATTTAAAAATTTTTTTTTTAAAATTTTTTTTTTTTAAAAAAAATTTTTCCCCCAAAGTTTTTTTTTTTTGGGGGTTTTTAAAAATTTTTAAAAAACCCCCTTTTTAAAAAAAAAATTTTTAAAAAATTTTAAAAAATTTTTTGTTTTAAGCCCCTTTTTAAATAATTAACAAAAACCCGCCAAAATTTAATAAAAATTTTAATTCCCTTTTTTTATAATTAAAAAAAATTTTTTTTTAAAAAAAAAAAAAAAAAAATTAATTTTTACAATTTTTTAATTCTACTTATTTAAGTTGGTTGGGGAAATTTAAAAAAACAAATAAAAAAATTCGTTATACTATATTTTAACAGTTAAAATAATACACATTTGAACAAAATAAAAACACCATATCTTCTCTAAATCAATTTCGCTATACTACTATCTTTAAATTAATAATAATTTTTTTACAGGTTCTAGGTTTTTTATATTTATATACATGAGGGTAAGAATTTTCAATTTTTTTTAAAGTGTTCAGTACAGTTTTTCCAGTTTCAACGGTTACATTTTCACTCTGTTTTTACATACAATCACATAGGATTTAAAGTTGGGTATTTTGTGCGCCCCTATAAAGTTAAGTTTATGCCATATCCTCGATCGGATTGAAAATCAGTAATATGGCGGAAGCCGAATTATTTCGAACCCACTACCCCTGCAATTTTATCGCAAAACCTCTAACAATTGCTTAACATTATAACTCTCATGGAAATATATTTTGGGGCAGACAAAAAATCTTGATTTCCTTTTTCTGCTGGTGGGAAATTGGCATTTTTTTTAACTGGCGACTATGGTAGGATAAATTTTCCCTCACAATACTGCTCTTTGGTGGTTATTCGGTAATAATTTGTTTTGAAACCAATCCTTAAAAATTCAGCAGTTGTATGCAGTGGGAATCAAGCTGGAATCCCAATGGTTTTGGCTCCCCAGTTTGGTTAGTTGTGGGGTTTTTCCTTTTTTTGACGAGCTTAAGTGTGACATTTTTTGAATTATCGTTCCCTTTATTTTGGGGTGCATGGGGGGGCAACCATTGTTTTTTTTTTTAATTCCTTTTTTTTGATATTGTATTCTAAGTTGTTGCAAGCGTGTGATTCCATTATAACTTACCTTTTGTCTATTTTTTACAATAAAAAACCCCCAAAAGACGTAGAGTCCCCACAAGGTTGTAGTAGAACAACTTTTTCCAATCATCCTCGGATAGCCTCGTTAAGAACGAAAAAATGTGGGAACTTTCTGCTCTTCGTACATCGTAAATTTTCCGACGAATTAAATCTTCATTGCATAAATCAATAGATTTAGGTGCCCCCTTTTTTCGTATTTTTAGGGCCCAAAATTTCAATTTCCACACTGTACTTTGGGGAAGCCGGTTAAAGTTGATGTTTTCCCTTTTAAAAAAAATTTTTTTGTGGCCCCCTTTACTAAAAAACTTTTTTATTTTTTTTAAAAAATTTTTATTTAAATATAATTTTAAAAATATAATATTAAAAATAAAATATTTTAAAATAAAATTTTTTTATATTTATTTATATATAAATATATATATATATATATATATATATATATATATATATATATATATATATATATATATATATATATATATATATATAATTTTTCTTTTCAAATAAATCTAATCTACTATACTTACAGTAGATAAAGACAGTTTTTTTAAAAACAGGCAAAGTGTACAGAAAATATGTCACTTCATTATAGTTAAACATAAAAGTTCATGGAATTCATGTTAAGCACAGTAATCGTGACTTTTAATTTTATTTAACCATAATTATGTGAATAAAATCAGTGTGTTGTACAATTTAGGAAAGAAAAGGTTTAAGAAATGTTTTGTTCAGAAGCCAGTGAAATTAAAATATTTCATTGGAACTCAAAATTTTTAATGTATTTATTACAATGCGGGCCATAAATTTAATACCAAATTTATTGGGGATTATTTAACATCATTTGCTTCTTAACTTGCTGATTAAAAACTCTTGAACCACCTTTATGGTGCAGAAGAGAATATCTCGCCTCTAAGTTCATGCTTAAGCTTCTTTATGCCAAACAAACTTCACTAAAAAAAAAGCTTTACCAACTTTTCATACAAAATATGACAAATCCGTATTGGACACGAAAGAACTCTCCACCACCCGCTGTTGCGTATGGTGAATGGCAGCAATACAATATTTTAGATACTATGACCCATGACCATTTAACAATAATATATGATAACAGTTACGGAGCTATGCTGTTGTGTCCAAATGTAAATATTCCCAATTACCCTGCTGAAAACATATCAACAAATTTACAATTTATTGAATACTTATCCAAGTACCCCAAGAACAGTCTGGCTATTTACACAGACATTCTATTGTCCACAATTAAAACATAGCTACTGTTTTAATTTACACAGTAATCTCAGTATTTTTACTGCAGAAGCAGGAGCAATTTGCTATACCCTGCAATGGGCCATAACACAAAACTTCCCAAATATCATAATATGTACCGACTTTCAATCAGTCTTACTAAACCTAAAAAATTTCTCAATGAATCAAAGTATTTACCCACACTGTTTTATCACTAAACTATTTAATATTATTTACCAATCAAATATTAAAAATATTTATTTTTTGTGGACAAAGTCGCATTCCGGGATAACCGGGAACGAAGCCGTTGATAAACTAGCAAAAACATCAAGCTCAAATGAATTTGATAATACACTATGCACATGTGCTTATCTGTAAAGTCGCCCTGATCGACCTCTGAGCGTGAAATGTGTGACCCCGGCAATATATCCCATTGCCAGTATAAAAGTATTTCCGTGGCTAAAGCACTCGTTTGCAAGGCCAAAAAAAAGCACAAAACCCAAAAACCCCCTTCACCCCCTCAAAATCACCATTTAAAATCACTGGGATTTTTCGGTTTCGGTCAGTTGTTTATAAACTTTGCATAGTGATATGATAATTTGAGTGATATGCAAAGTTTGAAAACAATTGGCCAAAACCCATTTTCCATAAGAAAAATCTCCAGGGACTTTTGAGGGTGATTTTGGGGGCTTTGTGCCCGTGCAGACTTTGGATCAGCGTGTTAAGAACTATCACTGTACAAATTTTAAAAACAACTGGCCGAAACCCATTTTTCATGGGAAAAATTCAAGGGTAATTTTGAGTGGGTTTGGAGGTTTTCGGGTTTTGTGCCCGTAGAGACTTTTGATCAGCGTGTTGAGAACTATCAGTATTCAAAATTTAAAAAATGATGAGTCGAAACCCATTTTCCATAAGAAAACGGCGGGGTTCTTTTCAAGTTAAATAGGTAAGATTTTAAAATAAATATTAGAAGGAGCGTCATTTTTAGCCTGTTTTATTTTAGTTATCTATTATATTTTTGCAAAATATTAAAATTGTGTTAAATGTATAAAAAAAAAGTACTTTTGCAAAATATGAACTTTTGGGCCTGTTCCAAAAGCTTCATTTTACGGAATTTTGTCGTGTTTTAAAAACCCGGAAAACCGGTTTTGAGGTTTTCGACTCCCTATTTTTACAAAATTTTTCGATCATTATGGCCTTTTTTTTCCATATCTGCATTAAACTCGATGATTCTGGATTTAAAAGCCGCGAGGATTACAAGGGGGGTTTTTTTTCCAAAAGGGGTGTTTTGTTTGTTTAAAACACGGTTTTATTAATTTTGAGGGAGGATTAATTAAGAGATTTTTCAAAAGGAAAAATTTTTTTTGTTTGTTGTATGGGTTTTTTAAACGGATATTGTTTTAAAATTTTTTTTTGTAGTTTTAAAAAGGATTTTTTACAATTTTTCTTAGATGAACTGAGAGCGAGAGATGTTCTCTACATTAAATAGAATAAAGACATTTTTTTCGCAACACAATGGGGGAAGGAGAGATCTCTGCGTTTGCCATATTAAGTATTGATAAGGCCTTTATAAATAATATTGTAAATTACAACGAAGAAATAATCAATCATTTTGCAAGTGCCAAACACAGAAGGATTGAACTAAAATTTAAGACTATTTAGGTAAGTTAAGTAACCCTTTTTTTATTATCTAAATAGGCTTATTTTTAACCTATAAGTTGCTGTTATCCCTCTGGCATAGCGATATTACTTACTGTCGGGTGTGAGATTTTTTTTTTAGAATATGTTGTGCAATTTTGCGGTTTAAACAGATATCGATGCGTATTATTTGTTATATTGTTATGTTTCTTAATAAATAGAAATATAATTCTTCAAATAAAACAATCTTGCTAAATCATTTATTGTTAAATTTTCTTTCTTGTTCTTTCTTTGGAGTAAACGTCTGTGTGAAATAAAATGCCTAAAATTCTTTTTTTAACTAAAAATAAGTTAAGCCATATGCATTTGAAATTTTAACTAATGACCTCCCCGAAAGATTGACCACGAGCCGCCACTGGTTATTGGTGACATTTTCCCTGTTTGTTGTAACTGACCCCGTATTATACCGATTTGAGTAAAATTTGGTAAACTGCCGCTTCATGCCTTGTAGACCATAACCCAAAAATACTGTTTTTAAATTCATATTTTTCCTATTTGGCTACCTATCGTGGGAAAATATTATATAAAAAAGGAAAAATGAAACATCTATTGCGCCCCCTAAACTCTTATCAAATTAGAATAAGGGTAAGGGCGGATTGATAAAATGGATCAGGCCGCATTACAAAAACATGAATCTGTCAAAAAAATAATGAATAAATTAGAGTATAGAAAATTAGTTTCGTTAGATTTACCAAATGTGCATGAAACAACTTTAAACAAAGGAAAAATAATACATTCCCCAAGCGAAAATTTAAGATACGATGGGCGCAACCATCTGACTGTATACAATTCTACTAAAAGACGATGTTGTTACTCTTCTAAAAAGGTGTATTCTATATGTAAGAAAATATAACATTGGTCTACATCCTAAAGTTTGTTTTAAGGATTATCACTGCATTTTTTTTTATTGGTATAAATTGACTGTAACTGGACTGTATGCGTAGCGTCCGCACTGTTCCTTCATAAAATAAAATCTAACAAGAGAAGAAAAACCTCAGTATATTTTTTTTGTTGGGATTACTTGCCTTAAAATTTGATAGAAAATGGGACCACTTTGGTCCTGGTACTGGGGTATAGCGAATTGAGCCTGCTCAGCCCTATTGACCCCTATAAACTAGCAGGTCGCCTGAAACCCCAAAAAATCCAATACACTAATCTACGTTTCGGTGGCAAGGCGGTAATCGCTGTCAAGATGAAATTGAAAAAAAATATATTAAAACTAAATTTTTAAGAAATTTTGGTTTAAAATTAATTTGTTTTTTTTTTAAATTTTATCTTGACAATGGTGGCCGACTTGCCACCGAAACGTAGATTAGTATTTTCAATTTTTTGGGTTTTAAGGCGTTCTGCTAGTTCATAGGGGTCAATAGGGCTGAGCAGGCTCAGTTCGCTATACCCCGGGACCAGGACTAAAATGGTCCCATTTCAAGGCGAGTAATCCCAACAAAAAACAAACTTCATGAATCCGCCACAAAACTATGGAACATATTAAAAAACCTTGTTTTCGTTTAAATTAAATATATTAGGTAATATTTTACTAAAAATGGCAAAAGATCCCGCAGAATTCTTATAGAAAATGGGTTTCGGCCAATTTTTTTGCAACTTTGCAAATTGATATTTCATAAGGAGCTGATGAAAAGTCTTAATGGGCACGAAACCCGATAACACCGCCAACCCCCTTCCCAAAATCACTCCCAAAGGTCAGAAAGATGCATTTGATTGTTTATTGGTCAATTGCCTAGACTTAAGCCTGATATCCCTCATACATTTAACTACTGCTATCTCCACATCCTCAACCTTCCCACCAACGAACTAAGCCTTCCATGTGACTTTTTCCTCTTTACGGAAGAAAAAGCCGTTTGATTTCGAATTTCGTACCCTAGCCTTATAAAAGATAACAACCCTTTATTCTTTAACCCCAACAATTAAACCATTATCCTTGCTTCCCTCATACCCCTCCCCATATCCATGTTGTAACTTCTTCCTGCTTACTGGCTGTGAAACCGTTTCACAGAGCTGGGTAGGAATTAAATCTTTTTGGAATCGAATCCAGAAATCGAATCTTTTTTAAGAATCCGAGAATCTGCTCGATTCGATTAGTTTTAAAAAACGGATCCGTAATCCGGATTCGTTATATAGTTTTAAAATGATTCGGAATTGATTTCTTTTTAGAAGGATTCGATTTTAAAAGGAATCAATTCTTTATATTTCGAATCCGCCAAAATTCGGTATTTTGAATCTTGCATTTTAAAATTTTAAATTTTTACCGAAGATCTGTATATTAAAATTTTTAAATAAGGAAACATACCTCACATGTGATTTTTAACCAAAATATGTTGTTTTATAGGTCCAGAGAACCAACATTTAAATAAAACAATTTTTCCTAATCGTAGAGTGTGTACCCGGGCATAAATTTTACTTGCATTTGACCTTAACAGTTTTGATTGCTCCATCTCCAAGGTTTTTTCATATGTTTTCCTTGAAATTACCCTAACGGACTTTTAAATGGGACATTTTATTAAAACTATTATAATTATTATTAATATATTGCGCAAGCAAAGAAATTATTAAACGGTACTTGTAAAAGTTTCTGTAAAATTACAATAAGATGTGCCGTTTCGTTTATAAATTGCTTAAAAGTGCATTTACGCTACACCTTAGGGGTCGGGCGAAAGGACGAGGAGACGGTGGACAGAGACTAACAAA
Organism: Listronotus oregonensis; assembly: GCA_019359885.1. Taxonomy (NCBI): domain Eukaryota; kingdom Metazoa; phylum Arthropoda; class Insecta; order Coleoptera; family Curculionidae; genus Listronotus; species Listronotus oregonensis. The sequence goes on along the minus strand of JAHBCN010005712.1, from coordinate 44,455 downwards.
CTCCCACTACCACAATTTTCGTATGGCCGTATTAAAAATATTATATTTTATTTAGGTTTTGACCAAATTCGGTGTATCCATGCGATGTTGTTTCCGATTGCAAGCCTAAAGGAGATAACGTTTTTAGGTAACTATTTTTCACTTAAATGACATTAATTATACACCATTTTAAAGGTAAGGAAATAATCTATGCCTCTGCTGTAACGGATTTTTAAAATATGATTCGAGTTAAGAGAAAATGTCACAAAATATTAAAAACTAAATCCAAATTTAAAAAATGTAGCAGAAGCCTAGATTTAAATGTTGGCTTTCATATAGTTTTTGAAAATTATCGATAACTTATACCGTTTTTGAGAAAATCATTATGCCCCGAATCCCAAATTGGATCCAATTTTGGCGGCGCGAATGGACTCTTAAAGTTATTTCAAGAATCAGATTTAAAAAACTTACGAATATTTAGCATCGCAAGTTTTGGAATACAGTTAAAAAAATGTTCCATTTAAGGGTGGTTTTGTGTTGATCTCAGGAATAACATATTTTAATTTAAAAAATATTTACCAAAAACTAATTTGCTAAAGACAGCAGTTTAAAATAAGTTTCAAATTATATTTCGCGACTCGAGCTTCGTGCTAAAATCTTTGACGCTTGATTCATCTTCTGGAATATGTAGCATCCTTCGTATCGTAGTTACTTTTAGCAAGTATAAAAACTAAAGATGATCCGAAATTGTGATTCGATAAATTAGAATTAATTTCCTGGATTCGATTAATTTTTTCTTTAAAAAAAGAAATCGTAAACTTAAAAACAATTAACACACCTCATCACCTTTTTTGTCTTTTTGAAAATTATAAATACAGGGTGTAATTTAATTGATGGCTAAAAATGCAGAATGTGATTCCTCAAGTCATTTTAGAACTAAATGTCCATATAAACAGATATGCGCAAGAAGCTCATTTTTTGAGATACAGGGTGTTCAAGTTTTTTTTTTTAAATCGGGTTTTTATTAATTTCTCAAATACTCTTTTGCCGATTTTGTTGAAACTTGGCAGTGTAATTTTTAGTAACAAGGGGCTAATTTAATCTTAATTAGATTAAAATTATTAAATTCAGTGACGTGCTGGGAGACACCTCAGCGAATATTATTGGCAAAACAATTGTATGCCACTGACTTTTTTCCCATTTTAATATGTTTCTTGGATTAAGCGACTAAAAATACAACTTTTTTATTGCTCGACCCTTTTTCGTATCTTGCTTCATTTTCGAGAAAAAAATCATTTTATTGCATGTCCCTAGATCGCACAAAAAGGCATTGTCGCGATGACTATTTCCCCTTATTTTTTTACGCTACGTCACTGGTGGTTTTCGATTTGAGAAAATCCCATCCGTCTTTACGTTCTTTAAGTTTTGGGTACCTTTAATTCGATATTTCGCACCATTTAAATATTATTTAACAAATTAGACTCCGAACGCTGTTAGAATGACACCGATACGTCACGGTCTTATGGAACGTATAAAACCGTGACGTATCGGTTTTCTGCGTTCGTCCACTATTATGGGAATAACGAAATTATTTTAATTTACTGAGTAGGCTGGTGCCCTATTTTGTTTTTAAAATATTACCCTTGAGCGAATAAGTTACTGTCCTATTTTGACAATTATTCATAAACGTGGTAGTTTGTTAAATTGTGACGGTTTCTTTAATCAATAATAAGAAGAGAATAAGTAAACTGTGCCAAGATTTACAAATTCCGAACTAGCAGATATGCATTTTACCTACGGACTTGCTGACGGGAATGCGCTTATGGCAAGGCGGATATATCAAAAGCGGTATCCAAATCGCATCATTCCCGATGCAAAAATGTTTTCGAGAATACACAGGAGACTACATGAAACTGGTGGTCTTTGCATTGACAATAGTTCCAAAGGGGCACATGGCACGGTGAGAACACCAGAGTTAGAGGAAACAGTTTTAAACACAATTGAGGAACATCCAGAAACAAGTACTAGGAAAATTGCGGTAACACTTAATATTTCCCATTTTCTTGTTTGGAAAATACTCGTTAAAAACTTACTATACCCCTATCATATTTAAAGGGTTCAAGCACTTCTGCCTCGTGATTTTCCGTTGTGTTTAAATTTCTGCCAATGGTTTTTTAGAAAAACTTGCTGAAAATCCTTTATTTGATAACAAAATACTCTTTACTGATGAAGCTAATTTTTCCCGCAATTCCATTCGAAATTTCCATAATAATCATTTATGGGCAGAAGAAAACCTACACGCAATTACGGAGGCACATTATCAGGAGCAGTTTTCCTTCAATGTGTGGGCTGGAATAGTTGGAGATATCCTCATAGGACCGTTCTTTCTTCCAGGACGACTGGATGGACTATCCTACCGCCACTTTCTTGAGAACGATTTGCCAATTTTTCTCGTGGATGTACCTGTTTTATTAAGGCAAGAAATGTGGTTCATGCACGATGGTGCTCCTGCACATTTCAGCATTCATGCTAGGGAATTTCTAAATGAAGCGTTAACCGATCGCTGGGTAGGACGGGGAGGATCTCAATCTTGGCCTCCCAGGTCCCCCGATTTAAATAGTTTAGACTATTTTTTGTGAAGACACCTCAAGACTTTAGTTTATACTACACCGGTTCAAAGTGTAGATGAAGTAAGGCAAAGAATTATAGTTTCTTGCGAAACCATAAGAAATACTCCTGGAATTTTTGAAAGGGTTCGCCAGTCCATGAGAAGGAGAATTAAATCCTGTATTCAAGCAGAAGAAGGACATTTTCAACAATTTTTGTGATAATTAAATCTGCTAATTTCTTATGTTTTATTTCTTATTTCTTTCTTTCCTCAGTTTTAAAAAGTTTTGATAATCATCTTTCTAATCATTTCGTTGTGATCATTGATTAAATTAAAAGTATACATTACATAATACTCCCAACTTCATTAAGTATTTCTAATTATGTTTATTGTATTTGTATTGTAAACATGTATTAAAATTTAAATTGTTTCTTTTATTTTTTTGTGCCGTCTAAAGGACATGCAATAAAATGATTTTTCTCAAAATAAAGCAAGATACGAAGAAGGGTTAACAATAAAAGTCGTATTTTTAGTCGCTAATCCAAGAAAAATATCAAAATGGGAAAAGTCAGTGGCATACAATTTTTTCGCCAATAATATTCGCTAAGGTGTCTTCAGCGTCACTGGATTTAATAATTTTAATCTAATTAAGGTTAAATTAGCCCTTGTTACTAAAAATAACACTGCCAAGTTTCAACAAAATCGCAAAGTATTTGAGAAATTAATAAAAACCCGATTTTTAAAAAACTTCAACACTGTATCTCAAAATGACCTTGCATATCTGTTTATATGGATTTTTTAGTCCTTAGATCAAAGATAATACTCTGAATAGATGGTTCATTTAAATGGGCGTTTTGAATCAGTTCGAAGTTATCAATGCTTCCGTAAATGCGAATAAATAGTCGGTAACCCTGCCCCAGCGAAAGAGGTACGTGCCATGCGTGACGTTGCCAATGTCTGTCGCTTTACCTAATCGGAATACGAAGTAGCGAAGCGGGCGCTAAACGGTTGTGTATTTTTAGTCGCGTTTCTTACAATAGTAAAGGCCTGCCGGCAACACTGTTTAACTTTCGTTCAAGGATAGCGCAAAATCTCTCGATGGACATCGGCTCGCGTTAGCAAAGTCCATTAGGGTATCAAAAATATAGCATTGAATGGTTCATCTTATCCGTAGTAGTATTATCTTTGCTTAAATGAATTGAATAATTACATCCTGCATTTTTAGCCATCAATTAAATTACACCCTGTATACCAGTCAAATAAACTAATATGTTTTTTATGACAAAACGTCATAAATAGTAAAAAGTTTTCAAAATTTCTTCTTTGATTTTTCATCTTGACAACGGTGGTCGATTTGCCACCGAAAAGAAGATTATCGTTCTTGATTATTTGGGTTTTTTGGGCGGTTTTTCTTCTTTTGCTGCCGATCTGCAAGTTCATGGGGATCAATAGTGCTGAGCAGACTCAGTTTCGTTATTCCCCGGGACCCGCACCGAAGTGGTCCCATTTTCTAAGAAATTGTATGTACTAATGGGTTAAAAGCATAATCTTACTCCAGCAGATGGTTGACTCAACCTGTATGTATGTCTACTACTACTACTGATCTCTATGTGTACGTGTCGTATGTTGCAATATAATATATGACTAACCTGTTTTGCAATATTTTCTCCGAATTAAATAGCCACCTATTTCACCTAAAAGCTATAAACTGACAGGGATTCCCACAAAACTGAATAATATTTACATTTCGGTAACAGGGTGTGTCACTATGAAATTTCCTTATTTATCCTTTAAAATACTTCTTGGAGCGGACTAACCTGAGGATTTTTTCAGAACATCAGGGTTATACCAGTTATGACATTTTAGGGCGAGGTATCAAAAATCCCATGCAAATTGAAAGGAAATCAGATATTGGCTTTCCTAATAATTTTAAAGAAAAATGTTATGTTTTAAAGAGCATCAAGAGTTAAAACAAGTCACGATAAAATTTTTAGTGAGTCAATTAAAAGTAAAGTTAAATATTGTATTTATTTGTAAAGATGTAATAGTCCGGGAGCTAGAGTGGTGAAAAAAAAGATATTACTAGCCGTTATTACATACAGGGTGTAAAAAGTATGATGCTCATCATTTTAATGGACGATAGTGGAGCTCAAAACAAGTCGAAAAAGCCAAAAACATATGGGTCAAAAGTTAATCGTTTTCGAATTATGACCTTTCAAAGTTTAAAAAAGTTGGCAACTGGCCTGTTTCATCGAATGCGAGTCGACCGACGAAGATTTTTTGCGATGGTTTTCATATTTACTTTTTTTAAGGAGATGTTCATTTACATACAAATAATAAAAATTACTTCTTGCAATTTATTTTGATATTTAATATGAAATTAAATTTAAGTAAAAAACAACAAATAATTATTGTTTGGTTTTTATTTGTTATTAAAAAATAGTTGTACTTACCAAAAGAATAGGCTAAATATAAATTTTAAAAAACAAATTATTATGTTTTAAAACAGCACTTTTGTTATTTTGCTTAAAGAATAAGATTTCTCGGTTGCACACATTCCGTTTTTAAAAACTTTGGTACATTTGCACTACGTTTGTGGTAAATTTAAAACATTGACATATTTTCCCGATAACAATTATTATCACGTTTCCTTGAAGAGGAAGAAGGAAAAGATTCGCAGAATAGCGAGTAAGTATAATATTAAAACGGCGTTTAAATCCCAAACTACTCTAAGAAGTATTCTTACTAAGACGAGGCCAGACAACAATGTTTCAAATAAGGACTGTATCTACCAAATTCCCTGTGAATGTGGTGAGATATACATCGGGGAAACAAAGAGACCACTTGAAGTTAGAGTTAAAGAACACAAAAAACATACGGAACGAGGTGAAACGTCGAAGTCAGGGATTGCCGAACACGCTTGGTCAAAATAACACCGCATACAATGGTCGGAAGCAAAAACTATTTATAAAGAAACCCACTGGAAGAAAAGAAAATTCAAAGAAGCTGTAATAATTTTAAACAACAAAAATGTATTTAGCAAGCCTAGCATCTATATTTCGAACATCTGGCAGCCGTTGCTGAACCGTGAAAAGTCGGTCAAGCTTGGTGAACAAGGGATAGTATATAAGTCGTAGCTTTTAGGAATAGTTTTTAGTTATCACTTGAAAACGGTTGGAGATACATCACTAACCGAAACGTTGTGTAACAAATTAACAAATAAAGACAATGGAAGTCCAAGATTCTAGTGTTATTGAAACAATTATTATGTTTTAAAACAGCACTTTTTTATTTTGCTTAAAGAATAAGATTTCTCGGTTGCACACATTCCGTTTTTAAAAATCTTTTGTACATTTGCACTACGTTTGTGGTAAATTTAAAACATATCGGCATATTTTTTCGATTTAAAAACAAACAAAACTATCGCTGCCGGCCGGTGAGCAATATTACAGCTGATTTAACGTCAGACACCAGGATGCTCTGTTGCCAATTGTTTTTTAACTTTTTAACTGGGGAAAAATTATTCATATTTTTTTTATTTGTAGATTGTAACATTTAAAACTTAGTTTATTTTTTTTAACAAATAAATCTACTGATAAGTGTTTAAGACAAAAGTTTTCAATTCTTAAGATTTTTAAAAATAATTCTTCTTCTGAAGTTCTAACTTTGACATCGTATAGACAAAAATCTGTCAAGTTTAGACACATATGTCATATAGACTTTTTGACTTGTTTTGAGCTCTACTATCGCCCATTTAAATCGTGAGCATGATACTTTTTACACCCCGGGTTCAAATTGCATATTTTTATCTAGAAAAAACGTGAAAACGTTTTTTAAATATAACTCGAAAACTAGCAGTTTAGATTGAGATTTTGCTTGGTAGGCACGCTTCTTATCAGTGCTAGTCGTTTATCGTATCGGTCCTTTTTTGTGATTAACCTAAAGAACTTCGTTTTTTAAAAATAAAATTCCGTTTTATACCGGCTGGTGTAAATTAAAAAAAATGGATCCTCCCCTAACGGGGGAGGGTGTAAATTCACAACAGACGTCAAGTGATGCACTAAGTGAAAATTTTAATAATTCCAGCCAAGGCTTAATGGATTTTACCACAGAGCAGGGAATTAAAACTCCAGTTAAAAAATGTTTTAACATTTATTCAGATAAGTACAACCTTAACTTAATATATGTCATGATCGAAAGTACCAATAATGACAATCTTGGACGGTTACATCCAGGGCCGTATCTAGGTATGGCCGCGCCCTTGGCGGGGCTTGACATTTGCGCCCCCCACACACCGGGGGATTTGGGAAGTATGCAATACCCCTCAACGAAAACGGGGATTCCAGGGGTAATTTTGCGGAAATTTTACAAAATTAAAGTGCAAAGTTGTAGGTTTAAAGTGGTTTCGAACCGAGAATTTTGTTTCTTTAAAATACCAATTTTGTGGTGGAATTTGTGTCAAATTCTATATTTTCTTTATATGAAAATATTAGCCTATTATTTGAAAGAGACATAATTAACGTAAAACAACTGTTTGTATCTGACTGAAAGAAGTGGAATGTAAATTAACTATACATCATTATTTGCAGATGATTGAACTTGGATAATTTTTCTCAACAATAAAGTCGTATCAATAACACTAAAATCTTGGACTTTCATTGTCTTTATCCCAGATTACCTACCACCGATGGAAGAAATCACAGCTGCTACTAGAAGTTACCCAGAGATATGAAGAGATTAAGGAATATGTACAGAAAGAGGACTATAACCCCATTTTTCAAAAAATACAAAGAAAATGCAGGAAGGCCAAAGTAACAAATAAAGACAATGGAGTCCAATATTTTAGTGTTATTGAAACCATAACATTGTCTAACACTTTTAAAGAAATAAAGTCGTAGTTACAAAAATACTGTGCATAGATGGCCTACTTAAATGTAACATTTTTGCTTTATTAAACTAAATAATATGCAACAAAAAAAAGTAGTGCTGCCCCTAATTTATCCGCAGCTTCAATATTAAAAAAATTCAAGGAGTTACATTCTCGCGGTGGGTATCAAAATAAATTGATATTTTATTAAAAACACAGAACCACAAAAAATAAGTGGTGTGTGCTGGGTATCGGACTAAAATTTTCTGGCGTATTTTTTCCGCTGAACACGAATCTGAAGTCAAAATTGGAGGTCAAACAGCAAAAAATCGAGAAAACCCCAAAAAAACCGGCAGAAACCTGCTCCCTCGGAATGTCTGCACTACGACAAAGACAATTGTAGTAACTACAATTGTCTTTGACTACGACCATATAAGCTATAAAAGATACAAAAAAAAATTATAAAACAAAAAATTAAGCTTTCCAAATTGTCTATCAAAAAAATCATATAAACATTTTTGATAAGATAAATAATCAAGAAGATATAAACGAAAATGTAAATTTCAGTCAAATAGGAAAAAACATTTTTTTATTAATGTGATTTTTAAGTTTTTTTTTAATAATAAATCATTTATTTTATTTATTTAAATCCCAAATTATTTAAAATTTGCAGAAAAAAAAACAAAAATAGAAATATTGTTATTTTAACTTGACGGCAGTCGCGTGCGGAAAAGTATCACTTTGCGCACTTGTTAGGAACAAAATTTTTCCTACGAGCGTCAGATAATACCAATATTAAAGCATTTTTTTTTAAATTATGTTTAATCTGAAAGAACTACTACAACATATTTAGAAATGGGAATTATTTGTTGATAACATTTACAACAAAAGAACAGTTATTAGCACACTGTAAATTAATTGCAGAACCTGTAATTTCATTTAGCGGGTGGCTTATGGAAGCGCTTATTGTACGGTTTGATGAAGGTTGACTTAGCTCAGGAGGGGAGTTGTTCATGGTCAATATTTTATTCGACATATCCTTTTTCTGATTTGTGGATTCATCAATGTAGCTCTCAGCTACAGCCGTTGATTTCCAGCCCCCAAGTCGCTTGACGTTGGTAATTCCTTCTCCAGAATCCGCTAACATAGGGTACGTTCAGCCGACGTCAGCGGCTGAGTTGCTTAGTAAGCGGTCGCGTTCACCCGACCGGTTGACAAGCTGCTGGAAGTTAGCAGATGACCAATTTACGAAGCAGTCTTGATTTATGCTAACCCAACCCAGCATTTATTTGGACTTGCGCAGATCTTGACATTTCAAGGTTCTGTCAAATTTTGTTTGGATTTTTTAACGTTTTGTGTTTTTAATTTGTACAAGCTTTTTAATTTTCTTTTATTCAAAGAATGGATTTAACCGAATATTGTCTGGTTTTAAACAATGAAAATCAACGCCCAATAATCGAAAATAATAAAATATTATTATGGAATAATACAGGTATGTAAAATAGTTGTTAATTTAAGTTTATGATAAATGTAAGTGAATTCCCTAGATTTAATTTTTATCAATTAGTGTAAGTAAATTGTAGATAGTAAGCATTAAAGAAGTAATTTTTATTTTTAGTTCAGACTTGTGATTATGTGGTCCTCACCGAAGAGGTTAGAAGAACATTTCAGGTAATAGAGCCTAACGAAGGACTTCCTTTGGATAGAACAAATATACCTGAAGCTGAGCCTGAACTCATTGATGATCAGAATAATGATAATGGAAATGGAAAGTTTTTGTGGACTCATCAGAGCACACTTTTGCTGCTAGATGAATACCGGAGCAGAATCCAAAGATTTAGGAACCCAAAAATTAAAAAAAGGAGCCTTTGGGAGGAAATAGCTCAGGCCATGCAACAAAAAAATTGTGCTGTTGATGCTGATGCAGTAGACCGCAAAATGAGGAATATGAAAACAACATATAGGACGATATGTGACAACAACAATAAAAAAAAAACAACTGGGAAAGGAAGAATTCAGTGGGAATATTATAACATTTTTATGGACATGTTTCAGGAGGATAGAACTGTTAACTTGCCCACGTCTATTTTATCCTCAACAAAAATAGATAACAAGGATTTGTCTAGAGAGTTATCTAATAATACTAGTAGTAGTGATAGTCACACTGCTACTAGTATTAATAGTAATAGCAGTGATGGAGATATGAATATTTTGAAATGTATATCGCCATTATTGAGCCCACCTCTAGGACTTCTCAGAAGCAAATCTCTAAGAGAGGATACACCTACAACTTCAGGTGGAAAGGCAAACCAAGCCAACAGGTTGGATAAGTTTAGAAAGAGGCAACTTGAAATTGAAGAAGAGAAATTAACGGAGTTGAAAAAAATAAGGGAGAGTATTGAGGAAAGTAATAAGCTACAAAAAGAAAAAATTGAGATGCTTAGGCAAGTGTTACAAAGCCAAGAAAAATAGTTATTTTAGTTTTTAGTACATTTAATGTATTGTATGTCATAAATATTAAAATATTATTATATTGTTTTGTATTTTTATTAATGTTTAATTAAACCAAAAAAAAATCTTTACCTTAGTTTCTAAGCCACAATTTATTAAATACACATTTTATAATTATATTAATGAAGTAACAATGCAATGTAATCCCGTTTACGTTGAGCCACATTTCCAGCAAAATTATCATCATCGTTTTGATATCCTTCATTATCTTCTTGTACCCCAACAAACTCATTTTCATCTTCAAATGGTATAATACCATCGTAAGAGATGATAAAATTGTGCAATACACAAGCAGCTGCTACTACTGAAGGTATAAGGTCTATCCTAGCCATATCTAGATATTTTAATCGACGAAACTTGCACTTTAATAGTCCAAAAGCTTGTTCAATCATTGATCGAACAGAACTCATTCGAGTATTAAATCTTGTTTGGGTATTATTTAAATGGCCATTATCTCTATAGGGCTTTAAAAGATATGGAAGCAGAGGATAGGCAGAATCTCCAAGAAGATGATCATTTTCGTTTATGGGAGGATTATCTCCTGTAAGTAGAGCAAACAAGTCACTATTCCTAAAAACTCTTGCATCATGTATTCGTCCTGGTGATCCAACAAAAATATCAATAAACTCCTTCCTGTCATTGCAGACTGCTTGCAATATTATCGAATGATAATTATTTCGATTGTAATAATCAACTGCGTTATGAGGTGGGCATTTGATAGGAATATGACAACCATCTATTGCACCTATAATTCCAGGAATACCTAAAATTCAATAAATTGAGTTCAATTAGCATCAAACAAAATTTATATACCAAATTAAAAGTTAAATAACAAATTAGTTAAACTATTTATTTACTGTAAAATAATAAAATTTTTACCTGATTTTGCTTGTAAGGTTCTACTTATACGCTGTCTTTCGTGTTCTTCTGGCCACATAATAAACTGGTATCTTAAGCTTGTGATAAGGTTCACAACATAAAAAAATACTAGATGGCTTGAACTTTTAGCTAAATTAAATCGATCCCCAGCTGACAGAAAACTTTCAGGTTTTGACAACATCCATATTGTGAAAAGTAATTTCTTTTCAAAATGAACCCTTTCATGAATGATTTCTTCTCTCTCCTGTAGTCTGTTAAGCAGGTTCTGAAATAGGAGTTATTTTTTGTTATGAATTGTTTTAAATTAACTATAAATTTAGTTTAATAAATTAAAATCATTAGATGGGCATTTTACCTGGAATGTTCCTCTGGACATCCTAAAGTGATTATGGAAATCATCCAGTGTATAATTTGGTATGACATTTTCAAAGTAGTCCTCATTACGGACAGGATTCAATTTCGACTGGCTGTACCAAATTTTCAATAGCTCCGCCTATTAGGTTAAAATTAAGCTCATCATCCATTAGTTCCAACAAAATCAATCGTTGAGCGTTTTCCATTGAAATTTTAAACACAAATTACTGTATCGGAGTATAAACATACAAAAATAATTAAGGTTATGCGAATATATACGTCATACGGTCATACGTCATAAATGTCAAACTAATAAGCGATGCGTTCAGATGATTTCCATCTGCTGGATCGTTTCTCCGCTGAACCGCTTTGTGCTTACAAATAGCTGCTGATGTCGGGTGAACGTACCCATAGTCGCAGAGGATCGACGAAAACTATGTCCAGTGTACTCTTCTGGATTTTTTAATTTTAGGTATGCAGCAATTTCTGAAGGCATTTTACCTATTGAATTTATTCCCACACATTGCGTACTGCATGCTCCTTGTTTATACTGGACAAAAAAACGTCTGTGTGGGTATGAGATTTTCGCAAATTTGCATATTTACGGTACAATTGCAGATAAAGTCCGTTATTTGTTTTATCGGACACTACAAAGATTCTGGAAGTGTTATTTTTACTGTCAGGAATTTTCACCACTATCAAATTTTCATTATCCTGTAAGTCATCAATCATTATTTTTGTAAGTTCATCTCTCCTACAAGCACCGGCTAATCCAAAAATTGTAGCAACTATTATTAGAAGGTAAATATTATCAGGTGCTTCTTTCATGAATCTTGAAACTTCTTCTTTGCTGAAAGTTTTTGATTTTTTGGCCGGTATCCCACGTTTTGGTGTTTAAGTAGTGATGTTAGCTTGAAATATGAACTTAAATCAAGGTTTCTTTTCACTTTGAGGACACATAGAGTACTTACTCCATAAAGTATTGGGCTTATATGTTTTTTGCAAATCCACAAAATAGGCCAAGAGCACTTCTTCTTTAATACTTTTTGTCCCCTTGCGGGAGCACCAGTTTTCGAAATGACTATATTGATTCTCATATTTTTCACGAGATTTTGCTGGTAATAAATTCAAACTTACAGTATTTGCTGCATCCAGAATAGAATCTGGTAGCTCCTCATCGGAACTACTCATTTTAAATAATTATTTTTGTCGGATTTTTATTTAATTAAAAAAAAAATGCTATGACGCCTTTTGATTAAAAATGCTTGTTTGTATTGAAATTCATTTGTGCAATTGCTTGTTCATATGGAAACGAAGAAAAAATCTGACATGTGTTAAAATCACCAAAATTACATATTGTTGCTTGACTTGTCATAATCATTTATTATTATTATACAGGGTAATTAAAAAAATGTGTTTTTTTGTGTTTTAGTTGAAATATTGAAAATTACGAAGTAACAAACTAAAAAGAGAATAAACTAAAACTTGCAATGGCTTCGTATATTGCATGAAATAGCCTACAATTACTAAAATACATACAAATCTTGCTTACCTGTAAGATTTTAGAGTAGTTTTACTTTTCCGCACGGCGTGCAGAAAAGTTCACTTTTCTGCACGCCGTGCGGAAAAGTGCAACTTTGCGCACTCAAATGTGTGCGGAAAAGAAGACTTTTCCGCACGCTCGTAGGAAAAATTAATTTTTAATTTGAAAAAATCCTGAAAATTCGGGTTTTTTATTATAACTCAAAAAATATTGCATTTAGGCAAAAAGATTAAATAACCTAAATTAAAGGCCTTTTAAAAATACATTGTTTATGTCATATAAAGTTTTGTGTATCTTTTAAAGTTTTTAAGATATTGACGATTTAAATTAGAAAAAAAATCGTTAATAATTGAAAGTACGCCTTTTCTCGATTACTTGCTGTTTGACCCCCAACTTTGACTACAGATTCGTTTTCATCGGAAAAAAATACTGCTAGTCCGACAGCCAGCACATACCACTTATCTTTTTTGTGGGCCTGTATAATTCATACATTTTTTAGTCTTAATATATTAAAAATAATTAAATTAATTATTTAAGTTGAAAATTTGTTATAAAATGTTGTGGTTATAAAATGTTGTAATTTATTTATTTGATTAATCTTGTAAATAAAAAAAAATAAAAATAATACTACGGTACTGACAAATACTGATAAAAAAAATTCATAGCCGATTTTGCGCCCCTCAGGTAGCTGCGCCCTTGGCGGGCGCCCATTTCGCCACCGCCTAAACACGGCCCTGGTTACATCCCCTCAGAGTTGGGTATATTTTGCACAGAAAATTAATAATAAAAAATATTTTAGAAATTAAATCTGTTGGTAAAAATAGAGTAAGAGTTCAGCTACAATCTCTCAAAGATGCTAATGACTTACTAAAAAATAGTTGTTTAGAGCAGGAAAAACTACGCGCTTTTATACCTAATCACATATTAGAAACAAAAGGTCTAATTAAAGGTGTTGATTCTTTTTTTGACGAAACTTATATTTTACAAAACCTTAAATCATCCAGTAGGGTCCTAAACATTAAAAGATTTACAAAAAAGGTTTTTAAAGATGGTGATAATATACCAATAATAGTTAAAAGACAAACAATACTATTAACTTTCGAAGGTAATATATTGCCGGAGGAAATAAGTATTGATAGCGTGATCTTTCCAGTTGAAACGTACTATAGTAAAGTCACTTAATGTTACAAATGCTTAAAATATGGCCATATATGAAAACAGTGTAGATCTAATGTAGAATTGTGTATTTCATGTGGTAAATCTAAAACTGGGGATGCTCAGCACAGCTCTAGTTATTCTCGTGGGGTGCAAAACAGGCTCCCCAAGTCTAACTAAAAAATTGCCCATTTTTCATTAAACAAGAAAATATTAAAAAAATTATAATTGATAAAAAAAAAACCTTCAAAGAAGCTGAAAACGTTTATGAAAACTCTTATGCTGCTGTTACTACTAGTAATCAATTCGACCTTCTAAATAATAGCGATTATACAAATTTTCCCAAATTACCTAGTCCCAAAGGCAGTCAAGTACACAATTGCCAAAAATGCAACAAGAACTTCTACATTTTCTTGTCACAACCGAAACCTGGGTACGTCTCGTACAAATGAGCAAATATTAAAAACGAAAACATAATACATTCTCCCTACACCTAGCACCATGTTTCCCTTTGAATTTGGTCCATCTACACCCCTTTCACCTAATACTTTTAAATAATAAACCTTACAATAACGATAATAACGACAATGTTAACATTAAAAAAACAACAAAATATTTTATTAGATTCTTTTGCTACATACTTTATGAAATTTTTAGGAAATTTTAAGTCATTGGAAGAATTAAAGGTTTAAAGTAGATGTTATAAAAAAGGCTTGCTTGAAATTGTAAAATCGTCTTCTTCGACTCAAGTATAATGGGTTCAGGGGGAAAAAAATAGTTTGAATATACTTCAAGGGAAATTTCCCTCAATCTGAATTAAAAAAAGAAGTTGAGGTTTTTCTTTACCAAAGATATTGACATTGCCTTGATCCAGGAGACCTGGTTCAAACCGGGTCGAGACGTCGTCTTTTCAGGATATAAAATTGTCAGTTTTGTTTTTGTGGTGCTGTTATAAATATTAACAATAAAAATGCTTTATTATCCATATATATCCACCTAATATAAAAACTAGTCCTAGTGATTGGAATTCAATTATTGCTCAAATTACTACCCCTTATTTAATTTGTGGTGATTTTAATGCTCACAGTGGTGTTTGGGGCTCACATAAAAACGACCAAATGGGAAATCAACTATTAAATTTTATTGATAACAATGACATGGTTATTTTAAATAATGGCTCACCGACCAGGCGCATACAGCCTGTGGGTAGTAAATCGGTCGTTGATTTAAGGCTCACATCTCCTGACATATCTAATAATTTTTCATGGCACACTGATTCTGACACACTTGGTTCAGACCATTTTCCAATTGTTATGACTCTTAGTTTATCCAATCTAAGCCAAAGAAATTTTTTCCTCAAGAACTAGATGGAACACTAAAAGAGCAGATTGGAATGTGTACACTCTTTATATTGAGCAACAAATTTTTAATTCTCCTATTTTTACAGATACAAACAGAAATACTCTTTTTTGACAAACTGTTAAATAAAACAGCAAAATTAGCATCCTGTCTACAAACCATTTTCTTTTAACCGTCGACCTCCCCTCCATGGTGGGACCCGGTAACGTGCGATAATGAAATTCAAAAGCGTAAACAAGCTTTGACTGAATACAAAAGGAAATCTGCTCTGGAAATTTTTTAACAGCAAAAAAAATTTAAGCTAAAACCAAAAAATTTTTTTTAAAAAAAAGCCCGGGGAAAAATTTGGGGAAAATTGGTGCTCCAATTAAATAAAAAAAACACCTTCCTCTTTTATGGTCTAAGCAAGGCGAACGACTAGAAAAACAGATCTTCGAAAACCAACTAGCACGCAATGGATTAATGAATTTTTCGACAAGGTAGCTCCACCTTTTGTTCCTCCAATACAACCAAGAAACAGCAACTTATGCTCCCAACGGTCATTTTTTGTGTAGAAAATTTACACTGAATGAATTAATTCAGGAAGCTTTATTAAACACCAACAATACTGCTCCTGGATTTGATGATATACAGTACTGTATGCTTGCACACCTTCCCCTCAATCCAAAAACTTATTATTGAAAATTTTTAATGATATCTATCTTTATGGCTTGAACTAGAAGATTTTAAAAAAATAATAGTTGTTCCTTTACAGAAACCTGGAAGGACCCGGCTCTGGAAACTCTTATGACCTATTTCCTTACTTTCATGTAAACTTAAGACATAGAAGATTATTAAGTTTCGCTTAGAACATTAGATAATTAATCAAAGCTTATCACCAGCTAATCAGTTTGCTTAAAAAACAGGCTTTGGTGCTCTCGACGCTGTTTCTCACATTACAGTTGATATACAGAATTGTTTTCACAAATGAATATATAACATCACTTTTCTTTAAAAGGTGCTTATGACTCTGGATTTATCGATTTTGGAATATAAGATGGCCAAACACTTTCAAATACCTCCGCACATATTTAGACAATTATAAAATTGTACAAAAAGTAATGTTTTTTTGTTCGAAACAACGTAAATGCCACGGTTGGTCCAAGATATCTTTACTCTGGAAACAACATATCAGTCAACTTGCAATAAAATGTGACAAAGGCATTAATTTTCTACGATCTGTTTCAAAAACTTGGTGGGGATGTGACGTGCAAACTCTTTAGTTTTTTAAATCATATATTGGTCAGTACTAGATTATGGCAGCTTCCTATATGGCTCTACTTGTAAAACCTTTTTTAACAAACTCGATCGTATACAAAGCAAAGCTCTTAGAGTCTGTTTGGGAGCTATGATATCCTCCAGTAGAAACTCTCTTGGTTGAAGCTTTAGAAAACCTCCTCTGTGTTTACGCAGGGAGGCATTCTTCAGTTTTTACTTAAACAAGCCTTTTTAAAAACCGAATTACTTACTAATATATCAAGATTAAATACATATGATCTAAATAACAAATATTGGCAACATAAAAATTTACCTCCTCTCTGCGAAGCTTTCGAAATTTTAATGATATCCTTAATCTGTCGAACCTTTTAACTCCCCGATTATGAGTCCCATAGCTCTTTTCAAGACATCAATGTTTAATTTCCACCCTTTACCGACAACAATGCCACTGAGTGCCGCGATTTTAAAATCCGAAGTATCTCAATTTAATGATTTTATTCATATATATATATATATATATATATATATACAGATGCCTCAAAAAAGTGGAGCTGGAGTATATATCACAAAACTTAATATCAAACTTAAATTTAAAATAGACAATAACCTTAGTTAAAAGAAAAATTATTTGGCTTTCCTCCAGAATAAAGATTTTTATATATTATTTTTAAAAATTATACTTTTTTAGAGATTATTATGGAGAGCTAGTCTGCTCCGCTATAATAGTAAAAAAAAATATGAAAAGACAAAAAAAGGTTTAATTAACTGACATTGACTTTTGACATGACTTTTTTCAAAAATAGTTACTAGTAAGGAGTACAGTGTAGGTACCTTTAATATTTAAAAATATGTATAAAAAGTAAATAAAACTTTTTAGCATATAGATAGGTTTTTATAGTTTATTTTGATTTCTGGGAATATCAATTTAAAAAGAAAATTATTTGGCTTTTCTCAGAATAAAGATTTTTATATATATTTTTAAAAAAATTATACTTTTTAGAGATTATTAGGGAAAGAGCTAGTCTGTTCGCTATATTAATGTAAAAAAAAATATGAAAGACATAAAAAGGTTTAATTAACTACATAAAGGTACCTACACGTGCACCTTTACTAGTAACTATTTTTTTTTTTGAAAAAGTCATGTCAAAAGTCAATGTCATTTATTTTTGTTATAATACTTTCTCTCCATATTTTAAAAAAGGATAATTTAAAATTTTAAAATTAATTAAAAACATTCTTTAAAATGATATTTAAATATAAAAACCTCATCAAATATTTAAAAAAATTTTTTACATATTTTTTAAATATGCCTTTATAACGCTAACCAAAAAGTCATGTCAAAGTCCCAATTAAATTTTTGTCCAAAGTCTTTTCTATTTACCAAAATTATCCATATCTCTAAAAAAATATAATTTTAAAAAATATATAAAATTTTTTTCTTTTTCTGTTTAGAAATCAAAATAACTATAAAATAACCTTAGTATTTTTACATGTGAAGCCGTAGCAATTTGCAAACTCTCAAATTTATAGTGGACTCTAGTCATCACCACTTTGTAATACTGTATCGACTCTATGTCTTTTTAAAGCCTTACAGAACAATAAATCCTGAAATTTTCCAAGGGTAACATACCCGTCTTTTTAACTTTAGGTAAAGTATTTTTTTATTTAAATTAGGTGCTTCTATAAGACGTAACGTTAGGTAACCGAATAAATAATAATATATCAATTATAAATAATAGAAAATAAAAATTTCATAGGAAATATTAATTGAGAAAAGTAAGGCAATGTTAACTTTTCTTTTAGATGATTTCCCCAATGTTTGTGTATTTCTGTGGAAATTTTTAAAAAATAAGGTTTACATTTAGGTACTTTTTATTTCATTTAATAATTTGTTACACTCTTTTAAAGGATCAAATTATTGATTACTGGCAGACCAGGCAAATTTTAATATATACAGGTCTCTCTAATGAATGAAAGGAAAAAAGCTTTTGGGACAGTTTTTGGGGGCTGATTACAAATCTAAAAAAAAAATCGGCAATGTTTTGTTTTCGAGATATTCATCATCAAAAATTTACAATCCCAAAATAACCTTATTTACATATTCCTCCTTCTTTTTGCACAAAAATTTTTGATTTACACTAAAAATTTGGGGCCCCAAAATTTTTTCACAAACACCTTTTAAAAACTTTTTTATTTTATTTTACACCTTTTTACACTTTTATTTTTTTAAGCAAATATGGTGCGCCTTTTAACTTAAGTTCGCAATTTAATGGAAAAAAGATGTAAAATAAATAATAGGGTTTTAAAAGGTGTTTATAAAAATATTACTTTAATCAAATTGTCAAAGGAAATGTGACAGGTTTTATTTCAATCTGATGATGAAGATCTCGAAACGAAACGTTGCCAGATTTGTAATCTTTCAAAAACCCTTATACCATTGATCAAAATCGGAGAGGAGGTAACTTCGCGACAATACCATTTGTTTAAAAATAAATTAGATTTTTTGGTTTCTTAATCTTGCATATCAACTTTTTAATCTCGACATACTGTACACACATAATATTTAACGGATACTGTTACAATGGATACTAATGCAAGGTTACTAAACATTTTTAACCACTGTTAATCTGTCTCCCTGAATGTTTAGACAACCCAATATTATGGGAAATAAAAAAATTGCTGCATGAATAACATTGCGTAGCAAACAAGTCTTTTTCATATGGGTTTAAGCCACACATGACTTAAGTATAATGAGCTAGTAGATTTAATAGCAAAGGATAGTATTATTAATGGCCAGCAGCTAATTATTTCTCAGCTTAAATGACGGATATAATACTGCAACAACAAATATTACCAATAAATGGAATATAAGATGGAAAGAATATTGCAAAAAAACCCCAAAGATATACTCACATGCTTGTTATCTACTCATCTGTATAAAATCAAAATAAAACCCTTTTAATCAAATTGAATTGTAATTTTAAAATGTGCCCAAAAGATCATATTTTTCTATTGTAAAAATATACAGCTGAGACAACCTGTATAATGTTTTAATTGGGTTAAAGCTGTTTGTCCCTTTAACATCCTTAATTTTTTAGCCTAGAGAGTATAAAGGTGAATAATGCTGATTTCTTTTTTGAACAGAATAAACTTAAAATTATAAATTATTTTATGTAGGATTGATCTTTTAATAGTAGGCGGTTAAGGTCTTACCCAATTTTTATCTAATGTTTCTTCGTTTTTAAGGGTCTTTTTTGTTTGTTTAAAGAAAAAGTCGCTGATCAAAGTGGCGTGAAGTGTGTGTGTCATATATGTAATAGGTTTAGCTTATATTTTCCCTCTATTATTAGCATGAAAAATGATTATGATAACAAAACAAGATTTATTTTTTTTTAAGAATACTTGTGACAAATTAAAATTAAAGGTCTATCAAATCTACGTAGCTTTTACTTTATAAAATTTTTTGTAGCTCTTTAAGTTTTTGAGATTTTAAGGATTTAAGTTTAAAATAAAAACGCAAATATCTTAAAAACTAAAAGGGCTACAAAAATGAATAAAACAAAAAATATGCCTTTTGGTAAGCTCTAAGAAAAGATTATATTTACATTTTTAATAAAATAAGTAACAAATAAGATATAAGCAAAAAAAAGTTATTAACTAAAAATTTCGCTTATAACAACATTTTTTTTTGGTACAAGTAAGAACACCAACTTCGATTTATCTTAAAATTGATTTAAAATGTTTTATTCATTAAATAAACTAATATATATATATATATATATATATATATATATATATATATATATATATATATATATATATGTGCCTTGAGGCAATGAAGGATACCATGGTGACACCGTTTTTTTTTTTTTTTGGGTCCAGTGACTGTACCCATAAGAGCCACTTGAAACTTTAACTAAAAAAAATTAAAACTCTATTTTATTTAAAAAATGCCTCCTCTACCTGGTTGATAAAATATATACCTTGCAGGACGCTTTACATTTCTCGATCTCCTATTCTACTTTGTGTATAGCTCATCGTTTTAATATTTTTATTATCGATTTAAATAATATTATTTATAATTTATAAAGACAGTTACTCGTTTAGAATGATCTAAGGAAAATTTTAGTTATATTTTTAACATAAAAAAAATAGTTTATTTAGAGTTAAACTTTTAAAACATTTCGTTTATTAAGCTATCTACTTCTTCTAGGCTTACAGTCAAACAATAAAAATAATAGCAACATAGGACATAGAGAAATGGCATGTATATGTAAGGGTGATCAGTTAAGGGTAGCGAGCGGACATATCTCATAAGATATTGGTCGTATAGATTTGAAAAAAAAAAAAGAAAAAAAGCCCCAAAAAAATTGCTGGAAATTATTTTGGTCCAAACGTCCTTGAGGCGTAACAACCAACAAACCCAAATAGAAAAATGGATTTTATAGGGGAAATTTTTTCTAAAGAAAGTACATCATGATATCATTTTCATATTTATGACCATTTCTTTTTTGCTAAAACGTTTTGTTCTCTATCAAAATAAGCGGTGGGGGGGTTCAATTGTTTTTTTTTTAAAAAAACAAGATTTCTCCCGTTTATTTTGACCGATTTTTTTTCCAGGCATAAAAAACATAATTTGCACTACAAAACCTTATTTGGTTTTGGTGACTTTGCTTTGCCTAGATGGCGTTAGCCGAAAAAAGTATAATTTTTGAGGTTTTTTTGAAAAAAAAAAAATGTAATGGATATTAATTTTTTTTATTTTTAAAAAATTTTAAATTTCTTTATAATTAATAAAAAGAATATTTATTATCTACTTTTTTTTTAACGTTTTATATTGACCAAAATATAATTTAAATTTCATTAAAAAAAGGTACCCACTTTTTATCAAAATAAATATCAGTTTTTGTAATCTCTTATTAGTTGCTAACAAAAGAACCTCTTGACTTTTTTTCGTTAGACAAACGGTTTTTTGAGATTTGAAAATAAGATATGTTTACGCAGGGCGCCCATATCTCGAAACATACTAATTTTACCAATTGGAAAAAAATCTTTTAATAAAACTGTCCAGCAACAGCAGGAGCAATAACACTAAGAAAACAAGAACACAGAACTTTAAAAAATATGTTCAAAATGTTGTCCATTATTTTGATCACTGAATTCAATCTCTTCCGTTAGGGGTGGCAGCTGCCATAGTGGTATAATATTTATGGTGTTTTGTCGGAATGTCATGTCTTCTCAGTATTAATAAATTACGAACTAATGCATTCTCTCACCTTCATTAAGTAATTATTAATGATAAAAATAATAGGTAATAATTTTATTATTGTGAGATGTAATATTTAAAAATAATTTTGAACCTTATAATTATCATTGTTAACCTATTTTATTTTCAATCCAAAACCGTTTGTCTAACAGAAAAAAAGTCAAGAGGTTTTTGTTAGCAACTAATAAATTCTATTTGATTTTTTATTTTGATAAAAAACAGTGGCGTGCCATTTTTTTAATGTAACAAAATATATTTTGGTTTTTCATTAAGTTATAAAAGAAATTTAAATACCCTCTTTAAAATATATAAATTAATATACTATTATTTACTTTTTTTCCGAAAAAAACTCAAAGTATACCATTTCGTTAGCAGCGGCAGCAAAAGTCAAAAATTCAAAACCAAATAAGCGTTTTGTAGTGCAAATTATGCCTCTTTCATATGAGTCTAAGTTTTTAAAATCGGTCAAAAGGTGGAGAAATCTTGGTTTGTTTAAAAAACTTAATTGAACTTCCCCACCGCTTGTTTTGATAGATAGAACAAAACGTTTTAGACAAAAAATGTAGAAAATGGTCAGTAAATATGAAAACATCATCGATATACTTTCATTAGACAAAATTATAAAAATCTCCCATTTTCGCCCTCTAATGACGTTTGACAAACTCGAAAATAATTTCCAACAATTTCTCTTGGCAACTTTTATCATGATTTTTTTTTCTCAAATCTATACGACCAATATCTTATGATATAGCCGCTCACTTCTTAATCACCCTGTATATATAGCACCCACATAGACGTAGCACATTTTTTTTTTAGTTGAATTAATGTCTAAACTTTAACTTAATTATATTTTAAAGTTGTAAATAAATAGGTAAATACTATAATTTAAATGAGAAAAGCTTTAAGCCTAAAAAAAGTTAATAGCTTAATAAGAGAAATGTTTTAAAATTTTAAGTGGATCGGAATGGGTACAGTTATTGAACAAAAAAAGAATAAATAAAATATCCGTGCCACCATGTTTTTCTCCATTGCCTTGTTTTATACATTTTTTGTAGCTCTTTTAGATTTTGAGATATTTGCGTTTTTATTTTAAATTTAAATCATTATTATCCCAAAAAATTTTATTAAAAAAACGTTAATTAATTAATTAAAATTAATTTTGATACCTTTTTTTCATAATATCAATAGTTTTCGAATTATATATAAAAAATTGATTTTTTCTAGGTAAAAAGACTGTGGAACCCGCTGACAAAGCTTGGCTGGCTTTACGGTGTGGCGATATAATATCGGTATCTCTTGGCCAATACAGCTTTTTGCGGTGGCCTCCCGGACTATTATATCGCAAAACCAGTCTACACTGCGCAAGGCAACAGAGCGGAATTTTTTTGATGCGGACTAAAAACCAACTGAATGTTGCCTCGCACTTCGTGTTTACACAAGGCGAGATTTGAGAGGCGCATTAGAATCGCGATTTGCTGAAAAAAGTTGATTTTTTGGGAGAAAATCCTCTTTTTGTATTTTTTTGTATATCTGATCCAATTTTATTGTCAGATCCGATTTTCCGCACGAATATATGTATTTTTCTTAAAATTAGAGACATCGAAAATAATTGCGTAAGAAAATTGTTGAATGTTGAGCAACTGCGGAATGGCGTCTCCTACAACTTTTAGCATTCTTGATTCTATTCAAAAAAAAACTGTTTGTCTTATTAATAATCCCATGCTTACAGAAAAGTTTCCTTCTCCTGCCCACCGACGGGCTGTAGGACATATGTCGCTTTTTTATAGGTATTTTTGGCTCCGCGAAGTTGAAGTCTAATTTTTCCTCTGGCAACATGTATTGCCACTTTTACGCATTCTTTTGCAGTACAACTTAAGATGCCCCGAACTTCTTACTTTTTTCGTTTCTTCATCCCTAGAGTGTCTAGAAAACCTACTACTCCAAATCTTTGGGTCCCGAGTTCCTCTTACCATACTTAAGACACCCATGGTACGTTGGTACTTAGGCCTTGGCCTTTGTGGACTGTCCCAAGATAAAAAACGTACTTCAAATGTTACTTAGAGTTTTTAGCTTATTATTATAATCAGATACAAACTATTGTTTAAACCAGGGGTCTCCAAACTACGGCCCGAGGGCCACATCCGGCCCGCGGACAGATTTTGTCCGGCCCGCGGAGGAATAATTTTATAGCAAATTAAATTTAGTTTACTGAAGTATTCTAATTTTATGTTGAATAATTATTAATATGACATCTACGTGAAATTATGGTCATGGACTAACTCATAACTCCTTAACGATACTTGGCAAGCTTATTGTTATTGTTTTTGTGATAAGTTGGATAAAGAAACACAGTGTAATGAGTAAAGACATGTATAATATGCAGAAAGCGTTAACTTCAGTATATAATAACTAACAAATTATTGAAATGAATTCAACTAACATTTTATACATTTTAAATAATCACATAACTTATAACAAACATAATGACATATGAAGTACTAATGAGATTTATGTAATTGAGATTTTCCACTGACAATAGTTTATGGTTGTGGACTAATTTCTGTACCAATTATTAAAAGAGATTTAAGATGCTCATCAGTTAATCTCGATCTGTAAACATTTTTGTGTACTTCAAGTTTTGGAGAAGGTTTTCTCACACCAAATAAGTAGTACGGGTTTATTAAATCAGGGGGTTATGACATCCGCCATAATAGAAAAACTCTTGTGTGACGTCAAGAAGGGTCCATTTCGGCCATATTGGATTTTATGCTGGAGCGATAAATTGGGGTGGAAACGAAAAACTGCTGTATGACGAACAAAATTTATATTTCAAGAAATATAAATGTAATTCATTAAGTGTTGAAATTAAAAATTAAAGCGACAACACGACGATGGCGTACCTTTTCAATGGTATCTACTACATTAAATATTTTTAAAAAATAGAAAAAAAAATTAAAAATGTAGAAAATTAATATATATATATATATATATATATATATATATATATATATATATATATATATATATATATATATATATATATATATATATATATATATATATATATATATATATATATATATATATATATATATATATATATATATATATATATATATATATATATATATTTGAATTATTAACCTTTTTTTCTTTAATAATACCCCCCCATTACGCCGTTTATAAAAGTTTATGAGCAAGTAAAGAATTTTGGGGGGACTTTAATTATTTTTTTATCTTGGAACAGTCCGCAAGGCTGAGGCCTAGTATGACGCCCGTGGGTGGCTGAAGGGTAAGAGGGAGTATATTTACAAGAGACTTAAATTCTGCAGGTTGGGTTCCATAGTCTTAGTGATGAGCAAAGCAAGCCCAACAAGACCGGGCTAGTCTTGGTCTTGGTCTTTTAAAAATCTGTCTTGCGAGCCCAAAGAAGGTCTTGTTCTTTTGGCTTGCACCACCCGGTCTTGGTCTTGGTCTTGGTCTTCCCAAGATCTTGCTGGTCCTTTTTTTGGTAGTAAAAATTTTAAACTAAGCAATTTTAAAAATAAAATATATTTTTAATACTTACAAATAAATAAAGATGAAGACTGTTTTTGCTTTAAAATTTTAAAATATACCAATTTTAACCTTACATGTACATTTAAATTATTTGATTAAAGGATATTTTAAATGTAGGGTTTTATTATTTATAGCGCTTCATTTTAGTAATAGGAAATTTTTAAATTTTTTTTTGAAAACAAAAAAAAATTACAATACTAAGTACCCTGAGGGCAGAAAAAAAACTTTTAATTGTAACCAGATGTAAAATTTTCCATGAAAATGATTCTGATATGTACATTGGTTCTAATTAAGGAAGTTTTTTTCAGTTCAAATAAACTTTCTATGTTCAAAATTAGTCCAACATTTTTTTTTAAAGGGGTTTGTACACCCTATAAACATTCTGCATATATAAGGTAGCTCGATAGTGCGACAAGATCGATATATCCAAAACCCGGGTTCATAATGGTAACTGAATATAAAAAAAAATTATAAAAAAGGGCGTAAAATGTAAAATTATTTTCTATTTCAGAATTTTCCAAAAAATCACACTACCACTCAAGAAAACTTCCTTTTTTTTTAGCTTTTAACCCAAAAAGAAAAATTATAAAAAAAATTCATTTAAAAAAATCGCTTCCCTGTATTATGCTGGAAATTCTTGAACTTTCATATTTTGGTACAATGTCGACGTAGATGGTTTTTAATATCATTTTTTTGGTTTTTACAAAAATGGCGTCATCATTTTTTATTGGCATTGTTTTGACTTTCCGTCTAAACGGGAAGTAACATTTAAAATTGTAAAAAAAAAGTATTCCCACATAAAATAAAAATATATTTTTATTAAACCATACTTTTACATTTATCTTGGGTTTTAAGGGGGCAATCATGATGCCACTTCTTGTTTCAATAATGTTTTCCTGGATTTTGGAAATATTTGATCCAAATAAATTTGGGATCCCTAGATACCCAATTAAAAAAAAACATTGAATAGGTAGTAGTTTTCAACCTATAACTTTTGTACTCTTAGTTTTCTGTCTTTAAAAGGTTTGGAATATCGAGCTTTGTCTGACCATTGGTCACAATCTTATTATTTTTAAAACATTTTACTGAATCTATAGTTATCGTTTTTAGATAATTTTATTAAAAAATGAAGTGATCGATTTACTTATTATTTTATTAAAAAACCTGTTACTCATAAATAATCGCCAATTTAGGCAGTTCGGCACATTTTTTTCTTCTTTTAAATACTCCTTTTATTTAATAAAAAATTGAATATTATAATTTAAAAAAAAGTGACAAAAGTGCAAAAGTCCTGCAGGTCGGTCTTGTCTTGCGTGTCTTTTACCCCCTCGGTCTTGGTCTTGGTCTTGTTTTTGGTCTTGGTCTTGGTCTTGGTCTTGGTCTTGGTCTTGGTCTTGGTCTTGGTCTTGGTCTTGCTTTGGTCTTGGTCTTTTTTAAAACGAGAAGGCGGTCTTGGTCTTGGTCTTTGTCTGCAAGACCAAGACCGGCTAAGATAGAAACCCGGTCATACTACCTTGTCTTGACACTCTAGGGATGAAGGACCGAAGAAAGCGGAAGTTTTGGGCCTCTCTAGCTAACTGTTAAAGATTCTTAAAATTGCACTATGTGTTGCTCTTGGGAGCTGCCAGAAAAGGAATTATACTGGCCAACTCGTCTAAGCAAAAAACCGTGAAAATACCTATAGAAGAAAAAGACGGAGGAAGCTTTTCTGTAAATGCCGGATCCCGTAATGGGCTTTTACAGCCATCTTAATCTTTAAATTACAAAATATCCAACTCCAAATCAGATACTGCAAGCCATGAAAAAATTTAAACCTTTTTTTTTTGGGAATTTTGACGGTGTTTTGTATTACTTCATAAAAAATATAAACTTGTATTTCCTTAATTTATTTTACTTTAAACATAAGTTATAAAAACATTATTTATTTACTTACGGACCATACAGCATCTTGATTTCGAATAATAGCAAAATTTTCCCTTTGGCAATAAAATGAATTATTTATTAAAAAAAAGTTAAATAAAGTTTTTCTAAAAAAAATTTAAAATTTACTTTTTTTTAACTACAAACACTACAATACATTTACAATTGCATCAATTAAATAAAATACAACTGAAATTTTACATTTTGATATGGAAAAAAAAGGAACACAGTACTTAGTGGTATTATTTAATAATATTTTGTGGTATACTAAAAACATTTTTTTAAAAACATACACATCATTTAAGCATTAAACACAAAAATTTCATTTATAGTTTGTTGGCAGCCCTTGCAAAAAAAAAAAGAATTAGATCTCGTGTTCTTATTTGGTCTCGAAAGTTTAACTTACTTACAAGTTCTTCGCAGTCCACTTCATACTACACAATATAAACAAAACTTCTTCAGTGCAAGGTAGGTTTACATCATTTAAATTTTTAAAAGGGTTAAAAGGCAAATCTAAAAAAATATAAATTATATTTTAAAGATGTCATTTTAAACATAATATACCATTTAATTGGTAGAAAAGTATCAAAAAAATTAAATACAATTAAGAATGTAACTAACTAAAACTTAATAAATGTATAAATATGGAAAAATATTAAATACACATTCTGAAGGCATTAATGCATATACCTAAAGTTGATCAGTTCTAGGTATAAAAAAGTCAATATGACTATTTACTTAATAAATAACTATAATTAAAAACAAATTTCAATTTACTTACTAATAACTGTGTAACTACATTCCGAGTTGTGAAGAGTCACTGGTGGACTTAAAACCGTGTTTTTTTTAAACCGGGGTGTAATAATGAAAAACTGAATGGAACTGCTAAATAAAAGAATATTTGTTGGAGAGCAGCATTAGGATAAATCATATTTTTCACCTTACCTTCTTTTATTAATCCCTTTTCCTTTTTGATCAGGATCTCATAATCTGCTTTTGCAATTTTTCTGGAAGACATATAAAAATCGTCTGTTTTAACATGCTCCGAGCAAATAACAGAATCCTTATGGGAAACACAACTTTCTGGTGTTTGCACTAAGGACTAATTAGAACTACACGACTAACTTTACCAAAAACAATATAGTAAAAACAGTCAAACCCAATAAAATATCAACTCTGTACACAAATATTTCAACCGTAAAAATAACCCCATATAAAAACCGACTTGTGGCACGACTTTTGTCCACAGCTGAGAATTTAGTAACTTTTAGAGTTACC
The DNA here is from genome assembly GCA_019359885.1 of Listronotus oregonensis. Taxonomy (NCBI): domain Eukaryota; kingdom Metazoa; phylum Arthropoda; class Insecta; order Coleoptera; family Curculionidae; genus Listronotus; species Listronotus oregonensis. The sequence goes on along the minus strand of JAHBCN010005712.1, from coordinate 15,921 downwards.
CGACAGCCCCAACATAGCGCCCCTTTCACACCTTCACGTCTTGGACTTTTATCATTCTCGGCAATCATTTAAACCCCCTTTTGATTAATAGACTCTGAGTAGTACCAAAAACGAAAAAAAGACCACGAGCAAATTTATGCAAATTATCAAATTGTAAAAATGGAAGACTCTTATAAAATTTCAACAATGGGGTTTGATATTTGTTCTTAATTATATCACTGCATTGTGATCAATCATTTCCATTTGAAATTCCGGGGCTAGGGTTTCAATTCAGTATCAAAAGGATTCGAAAAATCTTAATTTGATTCGCAATGGCATCAAAAATCCGAGAAACGAGTATCAAAATTTATCTTCAAAGCATTCAAAGTTTCGAAATTTCAAAATCGATGGAAACTCAGTCTCAGTAGTGTGGCTGAATATTTCATGTTTTAAAATGAAAACATTTTTTCTTCGTAATTGTGATTGAAACAGTCTCAATTTCTTCCGGAATGATTTGATGTTAGTGTATAAATCAGGAAGCTGCTGGTTTTTTTCCTTGCATTCCAAATTTTGTTCGTTCACATGTTTTTCAAAACTAGAATGCTAACTTCCCCAGCCATGCTTGTTTGTAATTCAGTAAGAGGGCGATGTTTTTCATTCAAAAAAAAAAACCATCACTGCTCGAAGTTCAAAAAAAACGCTGAGTTCCCACAACTAAGCCTTTTTCGGCAAATGATAGGTAAGTCAGTTTCTCCAATCTCTTCAATAAATTGTCGGGTGTCGGTGATTCGGGCCAAAAAATCGATAAATTAACAGTTCATATGACTGGTTTCAGAACGTCAGACATATCCAAACATTTTCCATACAAAGACTGTTGATGAAATGATACAATGAAGACTAATGGTTTGAACACGTCTTTTCCCACAGCCTTTGACACAAGAACGACCACTCCCAAACTTTCCCACTCATGTTTGGGCCCCATCGTTGGACCATTTAAGTTTTTTTTCCCTCGAAGGTTCTTTGATTAATGGCCATTTCCTCCTTTAAAAATATCTGTACCAGTAGTTGTGCCATGAATATATACATATCAAAGTTCTTCGTGCACTTCATAACTTTTATCTCTCCTCGAATATAAAACAACACCTGAGCAGTATCTGACCATCCGTTGACTCATCCAAGCGAAAACCCCTCAAAATGTCTATTTTGTCGAACAGTTGAGAGGATATTTTCAACATTTTCCCACCTTCGAGCCACAGTGTTTTTCTGACATACTGACGTTTTTTTAAATTTACCTTTTCAAAAGGGACATTTCTTCCTTTCAAATTTGCAGTTTCATTCCCAATTTTTAAAAAGCCCCAAAAACTGGCACGGAAAACCTCTTGTTCAGTTTTGAGTTTTAAATGAAAATTGCTGCGATTTCAATCCGCGCTGCATAGCTTCAATTTTTCTGTCCGCAAACTTCCTGTATATTTGAGTAATTTTGAAAATGTTTTTTTTCATAATGACGTTTAATGTTATATTTGAGAACGGCTATGCTTTCATTGCAAATCAAACTAGCGCCTTGTTACTGGACTCAATTGAATACTGAATGTTCCACTGATCTTTGAATTTTCTGCATTCACTATCAATTTTTCTCTTCTTTTCCATACTACTAATTCACACACAAAAGCAACAATTCAAATCAAAATACTGTTATAAAGATGTCTTAAACTTAAACACGCACAAACACGTTTTAAGGAGGTATGCAATATTTTATTTAACAACAGTGTCATAGGAACTGACTTGTGGTTGCGCCACTAGCCTTCTTATATATTCCAATTACTGCCATCTAGAAGTGAGTGGAAGAACCAGAACTTTCTCGAACCAACGAGATTATTCTGTACGTGCTATTAGCGCCATCTGTTAGCGATAGAAGGTACTACCTATTTCCGCTTGTGTCCACCAGATGTCGTGTCACGTTACTCCTCATGGCTCGTACTCTACGACTAATCTAGAAATTACAGATAATGACAGGAAAATTAATAATATGCAGTGTTGCCGTTTTGCGGACTTTAGTCCGATTTGCAGCCTTTTTTAAACGTTGTGTACTTTTTCGGACTTTTTTTTTCATCAGTGGACTATTTCACTTCTTACCACCGGCAACAATGATAATATGGTTTTGGCCCTCGGAACTTACTGGAGTAATCAGTATGGCCCTAAGGCTGGAAAGTTTGGAGACCCCTGGTTTAAACGGTTACAAAATTATAATACAAAATATTTTTTCCTCAAACTTGTGGGTAATAATAAGAGCGTCTTTTGAAATGCTCTATGTTTTATGGGAACAAGTTTTAAAAAAGAGAAATTTTAATAAAATTTGTGCGTTTTGACTGTAGGTCAAAGTGGGACATCATAATTATTCAAAACTAGAAGTATTCTGGTCTAGAGGCATGAATTTCAAGCGTTTTTTCAAATTCGATTAAAAAAAGAATATTTTTACTTTTTTTTATTGCTTGTCTATTTGTATTTCAAAAATATATAAAAAATTTAAAAGTTAAAAAAATTAAAAACTCAAAAAGTTGCCGGCTGGTAAAGTGGGGGTCCAAAAAAAGGGGTATGCTGGCGTGCAGGATTCCAACCCTTCTTGTTATCTGAAATAAAAAAATCGAACGGATTCTTAATCAGTGAAGATGTCGCTACCTCATCAAGCTCGAAGAAGTCAAAAAGAACAATTTGCAAAATGGTGGCTACTTAAAAAAACATATTTTTTAAAATTTTTATTTTAGCAGTTCTTAATTTTTAAAAATGGTAAATATTAAAATTTTGACTTGAATCTGCTCGGTGATATATAGAAATGTATGGAGAAGCTTCTTATCAAATTTGAGATAAATCGGTTCGGTAGAACTTGAGATATCATGCACGCCAGCTTGAAAAAAGTAGTTTCAAGAAAAACGCTTATTGTTCGATTTATTCTAACAGAGTCAGCTTATTCTCCGCGTCATCAAAATCGCTGTAAGTTGGTAAATAATTAAAATTTTAAAACATCCCTTTAAGGACCTATTCTTAAATATCTAAACTTTAAAAATATATATTTTTTTGATTTTTTAAAATTTTTAGACCAGAGTACTAGTGATGAGCGAGACCGGTCTTGGTCTTGCGGTCTTGGTCTTGGTCTTGCAGCAAGACCAAGACCGAGACCAAGACCAAGACCGCCTTCTCGCTTGCAAGACCAAGACCAAGACCGGAGTATGCAAGACCAAGACCAAGACCGAGGGGTGCAAGACTACGCAAGACCAAGACCGACCTGCAAGACTCTTGCACTTTTGTCACTTTTTTTTAAATTATTATATTCAATTTTTATACTCAATAAACAGAGGTATTTCATACAGACATGACAAAAAATGTGTAATGTGTGAGAACTGCCCAAAAAGGCGATTATTTTATGAGTAACAGGTTTTTTTAATAAAATAATAATTAAATCAATCACTTCGTTTTTTAATAAAATTATCTAAAAACGATAACTAGTAGATTCAGTAACATGTTTCAAAAATAATAAGATTGTGACTCAATGGTCCGACAAAGCTCGATATATCCAAAACCGTTTACGACAGAAAAAAACTAAGAGTACAAAATTTATAGAAGCTGAAAATTACTTATCTATTACTAATGTTTTTTTTTTTAATTAGGTATCTAGTATGCCACTTACTGGATCAAAATTTCCAAAATCCAGGAAAACATTATTTTGTGCCAACTGTAAGAAGTGGCATCATTTGATTGCTCCTTTAAACTAAGATATAAATGTAAAAGGATGGTTTAATAAAAAATATATTATGTCATTTTATATAGAAATACTTTTTATAAAATGGATTTTAAATTTCACTTCCGGTTTAGACGGAAAAGTCAAAACAATGCAAAAGTTAAGATGAGTCATTTTTGTCAAAACCGAAAATGATATATAAAAAACTATCTACGTCGACATTGTACCTAAAATTTCCAACATAATATACAGGGAAGCATTTTTTTAAATGAATTTTGCTATATTTTTTATTTTAGGTTAAAAGCTAAAAATAAAGGCAGTTTTTGATGGTAGTGGATTTTTGGAAAATTTGAAATAGAAAATAATTTTTTTTACTTTCCTATAATTTTTTGTATTTCAGTTTTTTACCATTATGAACGGTTTCGATATATCGATTTTTCGCACTATCGAGCCACCTTGTATATGTCAGAATGTTTATAAAGTATTTGTACAATTGGCAAATGTTATAATTTGAACATAGAAAGTTTATTTAAACTGAAAGGCTCCCTAAATACTTTTTTAATTAGAAACCAATGTTTCATATCAGAATCATTTCATGGAAATTTCACATCTTTGAAATTAAATTTTTTTGTCTCAGAGTACTCAGTATTGTGATTTTATATGCTTTTTAAAGAAAAATTTAAATATTTCCTATCCTAAAATGAAGCGCTATAAATAAATAAACCCCTACATTTATTATATCCTTTTTAATCAAATAATTTAAATGTACAAGTAAGGTTAAAATTGGTATATTTTAAAATTTTAAAGCAAAAATATAGTCTCCATCTTTATTTATTTGTATATATTAAAAAAATATATATTTTATTTAAGATTGCTTAGTTTAAATTATTACTCCCAAAAAAAAGCAAGACCAGCAAGATTTGCAGCAAGCAAGACCGGGTGGTGCAAGACCAAGACCAAGACCAAGACCTTTTTGGGTTCAAGACCAAGACCAAGACCTTCAGCCAAGACCAAGACCAAGACTAGCCCGGTCTTGGCTTTGGGTCTTGTTTGCTCACCCTACAGAGTACCCCCTTAAAAAACTGAATTCAGATTTGCGTTCTCATAAAAAAGCCGGTAACCAAGCTTTACTGAGGTGATGGGCCTTGTTAGTAAAGATTACCCCGTAAATAACCTTTAAACAAAGAAAAGCTAGCAATGGTTTTTAACGAAGCGACCCTGGGTTTACCCGGCTAAAAATATGACGTCACGGTTGCATCGGAAACTATTGTTGCTAAAACGATAAACACGCCTCATACTTTCAACGAATTTTCTACAAGCTAGACTCATGAAAATTCTTATCAACGCATAAATTTCCCCCTCCAAAGAAAAGCTTAATGCAAGGTTTTTTAGAAAACCCACCCACATTAGCTTTTCTACGGACACGCAATTATTTACAACAGCGTTAGAGGCGTCAGTTTGTTCCGGAGCTCGACTTGGTTAAGGTGTCGTGGATGCAGCGTCGCGTCGAAGTCGGTAAAAAAAAGTTTATTAAGTTCATTAAAGAAATTTAATTTGCCGGCAAAAATTTCAATAACTTGTAGGTCCTTTACGAAAAAATATTTTGTTTTTTTAATATTTTTTTTCGCTCGAAGTTTCGTTCTTAACAAACACTTGGTGTTCCCGCGTATTTTTTCTGTTTGGCCAATGAAACTTTAAAACAACTAGTGCAAAAAATTAAATTGGTAAGTAGTAAAATTTAAAAAAAAATGTATTGAATAATTTAAGATTTTTACTGTTTTTTGGGAAAAGCTAAATGCCATAGCCAATTTACCTCTGAATATTACCGCATTTTTTTAAGGATGCAATAAAATATATATGAAAACACCTTGTGTAATGTATGCGTACTTAAAAATTTGTAATTTATAATATACTTAAAAAATAAAAAAAACGTTCTAAAAAAGGCCAATTTTTGTTTATAAAATAGTAAAAAAAAACCTATTTAAGAAAAATAAAGAAAGACAAGAAAAGGCGAAAAGGTATTTTTCAACTAAACAGGTTCACAAAAAAGTGGTGTGCTGGATGTCGGATTAAGATTTTCTGGGGTATTTTTTTTCGCTGAACCCGAATCTAAAGTCAAAATTGGGGGTCAAACAGCAAAAAAGCGAAAAAAACCAAAAACCGATACGGTACATTTATCGGCAAAAGCCTGCTACCACAGAATGTTTGGACTACGACTACATAAACTATAGGAGATACAAAAAATTTCATTAAACAAAAAATAAAGTTTTTTAATTTTCCATATAAAAAGTTATATAAGCATTATTGATAAGATTAATAATAAAGGAGATATAAACGAAAATGTAATTTTGCCAAAATAGGGAAAAATATATATTTTTATTATTGTAATTTTTGTTTTTTTTTTTACTTAAAAATAATTAATTTTATTTATTTAAATCCCAAATTACTCAAAATTTGCAGAAAAAATCCAAAAACTAAAAAAAAATTTCTTCCAGGGGTAAAAAATCCTTAAATCCTGATTTTTTTTTTATTATAACTCGAAAAATATAGCATTTAGACAAAAAGGTTATATAATTTAAATTAAAGGTCTTATAAAATCCATAGTTTTTGTCATAAAAAGTTTCGTGTATCTTTTATAGTTTTTAAGTTATTAACGTTTTAAATGTAAAAAAAAATCTTTTATATTTTAAATTACGCTTATTCTCAATTTTTTGCTGTTTAACCCCCAATTTTGACTCCAGATTCATGTTAAGCAGAAAAAAATACGCCAGAAAATCTTAGTCCGACACCCAGCACACACCACTTTTATTGTGGACCTGTGTTATTTTAGTTTTACCGTTTTTCCATAATTTTTCACATTACGGCTTGCAATATTGTTTAATAATAATTTGACATAAAAAACTGTTTTTTTTAATATTATATCAATTTTAGCGCCTTTTATCATGTTTTTATTAAATTGTTTTTTCGGTTTTAAAACATTGTTTAATAAATTTTTAACATAAAAAAGTTATTTAAAAATTTTTAAAACTCATTTCGTTACTTATTTAAAAAAAAATAACATCAAGATAGTTTTTTTGACAGTTATATCGAATTTGGCATTTTGTTTGATTTTTCTAATAAAGTAGATCTAGGCATATTATTTGACTTTTTTAATATTATATCAATTTTAGCGCCTTTTATCATGTTTATTAAATTTTTTTCGGTTTTAAAACATTGTTTAATAAATTTTTAACATAAAAAATTATTTAAAATTTTTAAAACTCATTTCGTTACTTATTTAAAAAAAAAATAACATCAAGATAGTTTTTTTGACAGTTATATCGAATTTGGCATTTTGTTTGATTTTTCTAATAAAGTAGATCTAGGCATATTATTTGACTTTTTTAATATTATATCAATTTTAGCGCCTTTTATCATGTTTTTATTAAATTGTTTTTTCGGTTTTAAAACATTGTTTAATAAATTTTTAACATAAAAAAAGTTATTTAAAAATTTTTAAAACTCATTTCGTTACTTATTTAAAAAAATAACATCAAGATATTTTTTTGACAGTTATATCGAATTTGGCATTTTGTTTGATTTTTCTAATAAAGTAGATCTAGGCATATTATTTGACTTTTTTAATATTATATCAATTTTAGCGCCTTTTATCATGTTTTTATTAAATTGTTTTTTCGGTTTTAAAACATTGTTTAATCAATTTTTAACATAAAAAAGTTATTTAAAATTTTTAAAACTCATTTCGTTACTTATTTAAAAAAAATAACATCAAGATAGTTTTTTTGACAGTTATATCGATTTGGCATTTTGTTTGATTTTTCTAATAAAGTAGATCTAGGCATATTATTTGACTTTTTTAATATTATATCAATTTTAGCGCCTTTTATCATGTTTTTATTAAATTGTTTTTTCGGTTTTAAAACATTGTTTAATAAATTTTTAACATAAAAAAAGTTATTTAAAAATTTTTAAAACTCACTTCGTTACTTATTTAAAAAAATAACATCAAGATAGTTTTTTTGACAGTTATATCGAATTTGGCATTTTGTTTGATTTTTCTAATAAAGTAGATCTAGGCATATTATTTGACTTTTTTAATATTATATCAATTTTAGCGCCTTTTATCATGTTTTTATTAAATTGTTTTTTCGGTTTTAAAACATTGTTTAATAAATTTTTAACATAAAAAAACTTATTTAAAATTTTTAAAACTCATTTCGTTACTTATTTAAAAAAAATAACATCAAGATAGTTTTTTGACAGTTATATCGAATTTGGCATTTTGTTTGATTTTTCTAATAAAGTAGATCTAGGCATATTATTTGACTTTTTTAATATTATATCAATTTTAGCGCCTTTTATCATGTTTTTATTAAATTGTTTTTTCGGTTTTAAAACATTGTTTAATAAATTTTTAACATAAAAAAGTTTATTTAAAAATTTTTAAAACTCATTTCGTTACTTATTTAAAAAAAAATAACATCAAGATAGTTTTTTGACAGTTATATCGAATTTGGCATTTTGTTTGATTTTTCTAATAAAGTAGATCTAGGCATATTATTTGACTTTTTTAATATTATATTAATTTTAGCGCCTTTTATCATGTTGTTATTAAATTGTTTTTTCAGTTTTAAAACATTGTTTAATAAATTTTTAACATAAAAAAGTTATTTAAAAATTTTTAAAACTCATTTCGTTACTTATTTAAAAAAAATAACATCAAGATAGTTTTTTTGACAGTTATATCGAATTTGGCATTTTGTTTGATTTTTCTAATAAAGTAGATCTAGGCATATTATTTGACTTTTTTAATATTATATCAATTTTAGCGCCTTTTATCATGTTTTTATTAAATTGTTTTTTCGGTTTTAAAACATTGTTTAATAAATTTTTAACATAAAAAAAGTTATTTAAAAATTTTTAAAACTCATTTCGTTACTTATTTAAAAAAAATAACATCAAGATAGTTTTTTTGACAGTTATATCGAATTTGGCATTTTGTTTGATTTTTCTAATAAAGTAGATCTAGGCATATTATTTGACTTTTTTAATATTATATCAATTTTAGCGCCTTTTATCATGTTTTTATTAAATTGTTTTTCGTTTTAAAACATTGTTTAATAAATTTTTAACATAAAAAAGTTATTTAAAAATTTTTAAAACTCATTTCGTTACTTATTTAAAAAAAAATAACATCAAGATAGTTTTTTTGACAGTTATATCGAATTTGGCATTTTGTTTGATTTTTCTAATAAAGTAGATCTAGGCATATTATTTGACTTTTTAATATTATATTAATTTTAGCGCCTTTTATCATGTTGTTATTAAATTGTTTTTTCAGTTTTAAAACATTGTTTAATAAATTTTTAACATAAAAAAGTTATTTAAAAATTTTTAAAACTCATTTCGTTACTTATTTAAAAAAAATAACATCAAGATAGTTTTTTTGACAGTTATATCGAATTTGGCATTTTGTTTGATTTTTCTAATAAAGTAGATCTAGGCATATTATTTGACTTTTTAATATTATATCAATTTTAGCGCCTTTTATCATGTTTTTATTAAATTGTTTTTTCGTTTTAAAACATTGTTTAATAAATTTTAACATAAAAAAAGTTATTTAAAAATTTTTAAAACTCATTTCGTTACTTATTTAAAAAAATAACATCAAGATAGTTTTTTTGACAGTTATATCGAATTTGGCATTTTGTTTGATTTTTCTAATAAAGTAGATCTAGGCATATTATTTGACTTTTTAATATTATATCTAATTTTAGCGCCTTTTATCATGTTTTTATTAAATTGTTTTTTCGGTTTTAAAACATTGTTTAATAAATTTTTAACATAAAAAGTTATTTAAAAATTTTAAAACTCATTTCGTTACTTATTTAAAAAAATAACATCAAGATAGTTTTTTTGACAGTTATATCGAATTTGGCATTTTGTTTAATTTTTCTAATAAAGTAGATCTAGGCATATTATTTGACTTTTTTAATATTATATCAATTTTAGCGCCTTTTATCATGTTTTTATTAAATTGTTTTTTCGGTTTTAAAACATTGTTTAATAAATTTTTAACATAAAAAAAGTTATTTAAAAATTTTTAAAACTCATTTCGTTACTTATTTAAAAAAAAATAACATCAAGATAGTTTTTTTGACAGTTATATCGAATTTGGCATTTTGTTTGATTTTTCTAATAAAGTAGATCTAGCCATATTATTTGACTTGTTTTTTGTGCATGAAAAGGTTTAATATAAATAATAAAAAATCTAACTCAGCTGGTAAACACTTAAATGTCCTGTTAGTCCTTTATAAGAAATTACCCAGAATTTTTTAAATATTTTTTTCTCCTGACGTTTCATAAATTCATAGCGAATGCTTAGTGTCGCGTATTTTTAGTTTTTTCAATAAAACTTTAAAAATTATAAAACATATTGGTAAGTAACAAATATAAAAAAATGTATTGAATTAAGAAAGTAAAAACTTAATACACAGTTAAAAAAATCTTTACTCTCTTTCGTAACAGTAAAAAGAGAACTATAAAAAATTTGCAAAAAAAATCAGATTTCTTTTTATTTTGAAAGTTTTTTTTTCATAATTATTTTTATTAAACTTATTTTGTGGATATTTTCCAATGTAATTCTTAACACAAAAAAAAGGTAAATTTTTTTTTACTTCCTCTTTTACCTATTATTAAAAAAAAAACGTTTAATTTTTTTAATTATTTCAATCTTACAGTTTTTACATTTTTTTTATGTAAATCTTAAAATTTTAAAATATTTAGTAGGCCTCTTAAACTTTTCTTTCCTTATTTAAAAAAAATATATTAAAATTTGTTTTAAGACTATGTGTATATTACCTTTTTTTTCTTTAATATTTTTTATGACAATATAACACCTTTTAAAACAGTGATTGAGAAAAAAACGTTATTTTTTAATTACTTTAATTTAACCAATTTTTAGTATTTTTTTTGTAACCTAGGGTTTTAAAATATTATTTATTCTGTTTGCTTTTAATATATAAAAAATTCTTACAAGTTTTTAAAACCTTCTTTACCTTTTTTTTTTTAAATAAAATATATAAGGGGAGTACGGATATTTTTTATTTTATAAATTTTACTGTTTTCCATAATTTTTCTACTCGCTTTTCTATAAAGTTATGGATTTAAAGATTTTTTTAACCTCATAAAAGTTATTTATTATTTTTTTCAATACTTTATTACTTGTTTTTTGTTTTTTTGCTTTAAAATGTTTCCATAATTTTTTAATTACATTAGGACTTATTAATATTTAATTGCTTTAAAAAATATATTTTTTCTTTACTGATGAAATGATTAAGAAACGTCTAGTTTTTAAAAAATGCATTTTAATTTTACCGTTTTCCGGAATTTTTCTGTTAAATTAGGATAATTTTTTATTGTTACTTTTATCCCCATAATTTTTCTAATAAATTAGATTTTGCTATATGTTTACAAAGTGTTTTTTGTAAATTAAACTTTAATAAAGTTTATTGAGTTTAATATAAAAGTTAATATTGCCGGCAAACACTTAAATGCCTTGTTAGCCTTTTACGAGAAAACATTTTGATTTTTTAAATATTTTTTTTGCTAGAAATTTCATAAATTCCCAGCAAATAATTGGTATCCCCACGTATAGTGATGAGCAAAGCAAGACCAAGACCAAGACCGAGCTAGTCTTGGTCTTGGTCTTGGTCTTGCAAGCCTGGTCTTGGTCTTGGTCTTGCAAGCCAAAGGAAGGTCTTGTTCTTGGTCTTGGTCTTGCACCACCCGGTCTTGGTCTTGGTGTTGGTCTTGCTGCAAGAGTCTTGCTGGTCTTGCTTTTTTTTTTTGGTAGTAATAATTTAAAGTAAGTAATCTTGAATAAAATATATTTCTTAATCTTAAAAATAAATAAAAATGACCACTATATTTTTTGCATTAAAATATTAAAATATACACATTTTAAGCTTACACGTACATTTGAATTATTTGATTAAAAAGCATATTTTTAATGTAGGGGTTTATTTATTTATAGCGCTTTATTTAAAGTTCAATTAAGACACAACCTGCTTTTATACATTTGGTGGCACATAGAAATATTTTAATGAAAAGAATTATTTAAATTTTCTTTAAAGAACCATATAAAATAAAAACAAATCTGTATACTGAGTGAGCAGAAAAAAAACTTTTAATATCAAGATGTAAAATTTCCGTGAAAACAATTTCAATATGTAAAAATTGGTTTCTGCTTAAAAAAAAGTTATTTAGGAATCTTTTTTGTTCATATAAACTTTTTATCTTTAAATAAGTTAACATTTTCCGTACAAAGTTGGCACAAATAAACATTCTGCATAGACAAGGTGGCTCAATAGGTGACAAAGCTCGATATTTCGAAACCGTTCATGATGGTGAAAAACTGAACATACAAAAATTATAGAAAAAAGGGCTGAAAATGTGAAACTATTTTCTATTTCAATTTTTTTCGAAAATCCACTGTCACTCAAAAAATATCTTATTTTTAGCTTTTAACCTAAAACCAAAAATTTTTCCAATTAATTTATTTAAAAATCACCACCCTGTATATTATACTGTAAATTGTTCAACTCTCATATAGGAACAATATTAAGTAGATGGTTTTTAAATACTATTTTCCGTCTAAGCCAAAAATAATATTTAAATTTATTTATATAAAAATATTTCTATATGACATAAAATAATATTTTTTATCAATCCATCTCTTTTACATTTATATCTTAGTTTTAAGAAGCCACTTCTTAGTGTGGAACAAGAATAATGTTTTTCTGTATTATGGAAATTTTTGATCCAGTCTGTGACATCACTAGATAGCTAATTTAAAAAAACATTAGGAATATAAAAGTAATTTTCAGCTTCTATAACTTTGTAAAGTTGCATCTTTTAAATGAAATTGGTGCCCTTTGAAAGAAAAACATAAAAAGTAGCAAAAAGATTTGGTTTGTACTGCGGCTGCCTTTGCTTTTTATAATGTGCCGCTTCCCGCACGTGACTGTAATAATAGACCATATAAAAAGCAAAAGCGACCGACAATAAAAATTAAACCTTTTTGCTACTTTTTATGTTTTTTTTTTCTCTGTCGTGAATGGTTTCGAAAATATAGAGCTTTGTCGGACTATTGAGTCACAATCTTATTAATTTTGAAACATGGTATTGAATTTACTAGTTATCGTTGTTAGAACACTGTATAAAAAAAGTGAACAATTTAATTATTATTTAATTGAAGAAACTTGTTACTTATTAAATAGTCGCCATTTTTAGCAGTTTTTGACACTTTTTTTGTCATGTCTGTATGAAATACCACTGTATATGGAATAAAAAATTAAATTTTATAATATTAAAAAAAATTAGAAAAGTGCAAGAGTCTTGCAGGTCGGTCTTGGTCTTGGTAGTCTTGCATCCTCGGTTTTGGGTCTTGGTTTTGGTCTTGCATACCCGGTCTTGGTCTTGGTCTGGGGGTTTGGTTTTGGTTTGGTTTTGCCCAAAACCCCAAGACCAAGACCGGTCTCGCTCATCACTACCCACGTATTAATTTTGTTTTGCTAATGAAACTTTGAAACAACTTATTAAAAAAAAAAAAAAATAAGTTGGTAAGTTATAACATTTAAAAAAATATATTTAAAATATTTAGTGATTTTTTAGAAAAAGGTAAATGTCCTAGCAAATTTAAATACGATTAAAATGCATTTTTTAGGGATACAAAAAATATATGGAAGCAACCTTATGTAACATGCATATTAAAAGGTTTGTAATTTGTAATATACGCAAAAATTTTAAAAAAAAATTTTTGAAAAATGTCTATTTTTTTATTACATTAAAAAAGGAAGGAAAAAAATAAATAAAGAAACATGAAATGGTATTCTGTTATTATTTTAGTTTTACCGTTTTTCCATAATTTTTCTGGTACATTAGGGCTTACAATATTGTGCAATAATAGTTTGACATAAGAGATGTTTTTTTTTATTATTTCAATTTTAGTGTTTCTTTATTATGTTTTTATAGTTAATTATGGTCCTAAAATATTATTTAATTAGTTTTTAACATAAACAAAAAAAAATCAAAACTTTTTTAAACTTCTTTTGCCACGTAGTTTTTAAAAATAGTTAAAAAAAAAAACTTTTTAGAAATTATGTGATTTTCCTCTTGTATATATATTTTTAATAATTTAGATTTTGAGATATGAATTGATTTGTTTCTTTTTTGCGTAAAAAAGTTTATTATGATTAATAAGAAATTTAACTCAGCCGGCAAACACCTAAATGTGCTTTATTTCTTTACAAGAAAATACCCAAAGTTTTTTAAATATTTTTTCTTTCTTAAAAATTTATTAATTAGTAGCAGATGGTTTATGTTTTGGCCTATTTTTACTTTTTTCAATAAATCTTTAACAATTAATAAAAAAAAATTTGGAAAGTAACAACAATATAAAAAAAATAAATTAAGAAAATAAAAGCTTAAGGGGCAGATTTTGAAAAAAAAAGTCTAATTTTTTTTACTTAACAGTGGCGAAAAAAAATTTGTTTAAATTTCCGAAATTATAAATAGAAAATTTGTCATTGCATCCCAAAATAACTAAAAAAAAATTGAATTTTCTTTTAGTTTTAAAGTTTTTCCTTAACATAAAAAAAATTTTTAAAACTTTTTCTAAACTTTTTTTACCTTTGTTTTTTTTTTTTAAATCATTTAAATATTGCCGTTTCTCCATATTTTTTTTTTAAATAAGGTTTTAAGATATTTTGTAGGCCTCTTACCTTTACTTATTTAAAAAAAAAAAATTAAAACTTTTTTAAAACTACGTCAATATAACCGTTTCTTCCCTTAATATTTTTATGACATAAAAATACCCTTTAAAAAATATCAACAGGGACGAACAACGTTTTTTTAAATATTTTAATTTTCTTGATTTTCCCAAAAAAAAGGGTTTAAGGTAACTTTCTTTTTAGATAAAGAAAGTACCTTAAAAAAAACTTTTTTTTAAAAACCCAAAAATTTTTATTTTATCAATTTTCGTGCTTTCCTTAATTGTTTCTATTAAGTTATGGACTTAAATAATTTTTCAACATCCCAAAAGGTATTTTTACTATTTTATCAATATTTTATTACATGTTTAAGAAAAATATTAAAAGTGGAAAGTTTAGCTTTATACCTTATCCATAATTTTTCAGTTAAAACTTATAATTATTAAGTTGCATTTTAAAAAAATAATATATTTTTTTTGGTGATAAAATAATTAACAAACGTTTAATTTTTTTAAAAATGTATTTTAATTTTACCGTTTTTTTATAATTTTTCTGTTAAATTAGGATTGTTAAATGTTATAATGTTTAAATATTACCGTTATGCCATAATTTTTCTATAAAATTGGAATTTATCATATTACTTAATGTCTTTTTTATACATAAAAAAAGTTTTTTAAGACTAATAAAAAAGTGAATTTTGCCAGCAAACAATTAAATGGCTTATTAGTCTTTTACGAGGAAATCCCCTGATTTTTGAAATATTTTTTTTGCTCGAAGTTTCATAAATTAGCGAATGATTGATGTCCCTACGTATTTTTATTTTGTTTTACAAATAAAACTTTGAAATAAGTAATGGAAAAAAATTAAATTGGTAGGTAATTAAATTTTAAAAAAAATGTATTACTTAAAATATGTAGTGATTTTTTAGCAGAAATAAAATATCCTTGCAAATCAACCTATGATTATAAATGCATTTTTTTAGGAATAAAAAAATAGTATCCGAAAGCAATCTTGTATTGTATGTCTATTAAAAAATTGAATTATAATGTACTTGGGAAATTAAAAACTTAAAAGAAAGGTTCTTAAGAAAAATTAAAACTTTTTTATTTTAAAGTAAAACTGAAAAAGTAAAAACTTTGGTAAAATCTATAAAATTATAATTAGAAAAAATTTATTGTGTAACGACATAACTAAAAAAGATAATTTTTGTACAAAATGGGCACAACTTAGCTTAACTTTTTATTTCTTTTTAAATTAAAATTTAAAATTCTAAAGTTAAATTGAGAGTTAAATAGGTAAAGTTAAAAAAAATAAGAGTACAAAATAAAAGATGAATTATTTATACTTATACAAATACTGCTTAACTTACAGTTTCAATATATTTTATTAAATGTTTTTTTGAAAGTTTGTAGTTTAACCGTTTTCTCCAATTTTTTT
>JAHBCN010005711.1:0-53479 GCA_019359885.1 Listronotus oregonensis | reverse complement strand
TGGGGTTCAATGGATATCTCCTTTATTTGAAGCCCTAGCGGGTTGAGACTTTGTAGATGTGGGACATTCCCAAACACCCCATATGCGGCGTTGTCAGATTGTGCACAATTTCCCTAGATTAAGAGAAAACGTGGACTTGATAACGTCCTAACCCATTATGCTATAGGAAGACAAATATCGCTCAGGTACATTTTTACACCTGCCTAAAGAATGTTGTTGGTACTCTCTGGACTTTGCTACGTGATACGACAATTTGGTTGGTGTAAGGGTTAAAGAGGATTTTTGTGCATAACAGTGTTATTTTTGACATGTATTTAATAGATGTTTGGTTTCTGTCATATTTTTAACCAATTTGTTTTAAAAAGTCCCAATGGTGTTAATTAGGACTTTGTAGGTGATTAAATGCTTTACTAAATATGTTTATGAAAAATATCCTATATGAGGGTATTTTCGCCATGTGAAGAAGCCCCAAAAACTAACCTTTTGTTATATGGGTGTTGTATTTTTGCTGCTTCATTTTTATAGTAACTTTAGTAAACATATTTTAACGGACTTTAAAAATTTGTGCTTAATTTGTAGGAAGTAAGAATTATTTACTTTAGGTTATTAATTGATTCGAATAAATTACCTTACTGTTTCCCCATTCCGACGACCATCATGCGACAGTTCTCATTTTCCACTACCGCCTAGATATCGCCGGAAGCAAATGGCAGAATTGCTGTTTGATTGATGCCGTTGTAATGTCTAAGGTGATAATAAAATATCCGAAGCGCAACCACTGACATAACAATGCGCTTATATATTAAAAGAATTATTTCAGCTTATTCCAGACTTTTTAATTATTTTTATGTTAAAATAAAAGGCGATAGGAAGGGTCAGAGAAGAATCGTAAGTGATAACCCTTAGAAGTATGGTATTTTTTTTACCTCGTCTGTCGCTATAGTCATATTGTCAGTAACATTTGAAAAGACAGTTGGCTCAACAAAAAATCCTTTTTCTCCGATCCTAGCACCTCCTGTTTCTAGCTTTGCTCCTTGTTCCAAACCAAAGGCAATCAGTCTAAGGATTTTATCCAGTGATGGTTGATCGATCTAGAAGTCAAGGGAAAATCAATTTAAAAAAAAATAAATTTTTAACCTATATTTTGCGCTTTAAAGAGATTTTTATTATCAATTAACTGTAAGAAATTTAAATTTTTTTGTAAAATATATATATATATATATATATATATATATATATATATATATATATATATATATATATATATATATATATATATATATATATATATATATATATATATATATATATATATATATATATATATTCATATACATATACATATACATAATAAGTCCTAAAAGCTTGAGGGTTCGGTCTGTGAGGGCTTTTTTAAATGGAAAAAGAAAAACTCGTTTTTACTACGCCAAACTTTCTGGAATGTTTATTCCCTTTTTCTTAGGCTACAATAGAAGTACCAGATCTTAGTGATATAAAGTAAAACCATTTTTTTAAAATTTACCTTGTGTGCAAAGTAAGTTAAACGTTAACAAAATCAACATCGTGTATGGAACTTTTGAACTAGTGTGTTGCACGCACAATTAACATTATTTAAAGACTAATTATTATTACATTGTTTTCTTATAAAAATAAAGGATTTCCATATCACCACGCGTGGAGATTTTTTAACTGACCTATACGAAGTTACTTTTTTGATGTTTGAGAGTATTTCTTAAATGTGTTTTTCCGGGTTTTTTTGTAAAAAAGAAATTCCATTAGAAGTTCGTTACTTATCTCACAGAGCTAGGTGTAAAACGGAGAATGCGGTTTTTTGTTGTCGAGAACCTTTCGACAGAAAATCTTTGTCTCTCACACCAAGATTGAATGTGATTTAAAGAAACCTGTAGTTGTCGGTACGACATATCTAAATTATCCATTTTATAGGAATCTGTAAAATTGAACAATCCTTGTCTGTCACTCAAGGATTGATTTTCACTGAAAGGACTAGATGGCGAGTATTTGCGACTGGCTAAAGCTACATCCAATGTCACGTTAGATGGAGCTGCAGCCACCCGACAGTCCTTTATGTTAATTTGTTAGACGGAAATTGCTCTGTTAAGAGATAATTAAACGTTATAAGTCTGATTGGAAGAGACAATGGAAAAAAACAAAGGCACTAGTGTGTCTTGATGTTGTTAAGTCGACTGCTTGTCACTAGCAGTGGGCTCAACCCTCAAGAACGCTTGTTTTGAAATATTGGTGCATAATGTTAGGTATTAAATAGATTGAATTATTAAGAAATGGTCAGGAAACTCCACTGGGTGTTACATAATTGACAGGTTAAGACTAAATTTACAGATTTTTTTGTAAAAACAAGCAAGCAAACAAGTAAAGAAAATTGCAGAAAGGGGAAAAAATTAAGTTTGGTGACAGAGAGGAGACAAACGGAATGCTGCTGAGGGAAGCCCCTTAACCACCAGTGGCAGAGCTCACGCGACACCCACTGTCACTGAGATCCAGGTGCACCCCACCACTAACAGCAGGAACCCCCCAACAGCCATCCGCTCGCGTCTACAGTTAATATGTTGACTTTGGCGAAAGCTTTCTTTTAGTTTGTTCACATGAGTTACTCTTTTGATATTGTTGATAGTGTGAGCTCATGAGTTTGGAATTGTCTATGCCTCAGTTTCCTAGGAGAGTTCAAGGGAGAGAATGCTTTTTTTAAATCATTAAATATCATAACTATTTTTTTTTTATTTTTTTATTTTTTATTTTTTATTTTTTTATTTGTTTATTTTTTAATAGAAAGTGTACTTTTGATCAACCCACTATGCTGTGACCCATACGCTACAATTCCACCATCACATTGTAATAGAACCTTTATGAGCGTACCAGTGGCAGCACAGTGAGTCTTTCAGAGCTTTAAAACAAAAAACAAGTTGATTAACTTTATTAAGAGTCATTAAGAAAGCTGTACCCATTACATGTCAATTTGTATGTAGTGTATGTACATATGTATATGTACGTACACTACATATATGTATGTATATATGTATGTATATATATATATATATATATATATATATATATATATATATATATATATATATATATATATATATATATATATATATATATATATATATATATATATATATATATATATATATATATATATATATATATATATATATATATATATATATATTATATATTATATACTATATACATATAATATATATATATATTATATATATATATATATATATATATATATATATATATATATATATATATATATATATATATATATATATATATATATATATATATATATATATATATATATATATAAGCGTGTCCCACGCAGCTCTTGCCATATGGGAAAATTTTTTACTGACAGTCGAAACAAAATCATTTTGATGTAGAAAAGTTCTGCTTATTTAAAAACTAAAAATCCTACGAAAAGTTTAAAAATACCAGCAGTATAAGAGTAGCGACAAAAACGTAAAATTTATCCAAGACTAAAGTACCCTTATTTTGCAATATTCAAAGAAAAGTTATTTAAAGGAATTATTTAGAATTAATTTTTATATCTAATCACAGCCACCTACGAAAAAAGGGTATTTTTTATTTTACATTAAAAAATTTTGTCAAAAATTAACAAAGGTAATTATCGGACCTGAAGGTAACTATGCCAATAATAACTGACATAAACACTGACATTATTTCTAGTCAGAAGTACAGTTATAAATTCAGTTTATCCATTTATCATTTTGATTTATTATGCCTCCAAAACTAACCACGGAACAGAAGATTGAAATTGTTTTAATTGTGGGTGACAACTACAAAACCTTTAGAGAAGCCGCTGAGATTTTCAATGAAAGGCATCCTGAAATATATGTATCTCATCAAACTGTTGGACACATAATAGCAAAATTTAAAGGTAGTGGAAGTGTAGAAAACAGATTCAATAAAAAAAATCAAGTTCAGGTCGAAGATGATGAAGATTTTGACTTGCAAATTATCCAGGCCGTTGTTGAAAATCCCAAGATTTCCTTGAGAAATATGGAAAAAGTACTTCCTGGAAATGAAAGACGCTCAGTCTGTAAATCTACTGCTGGAAGAGTTCTTAAAGCAAATCATTTTCATATCGATGGTGGAGTACAGCTAACCCGCGGTTTGTTATCCAGTGTCGGGATCAGTTTTCTTTTAAGACAAATGTGTGGTGCGGAATTTTAGATAATCAACTGATAGGCCCATTTTTCTTCCGGGGTAATATAACGTCGGATGTTTACCTTCATTTTTTGGGAAATCAGTTGTCTGACTTTATTAATGGCCTTCCACGTGACATTAGAAATACTTTGTGGTATCAGCATGATGGTGCGCCATGCCATAGTTCTCGAGCTGTTAACGAGTTCTTCAGGAAATGTTCCAGGGGCGTTGGATAGGAAGATTTTCAGAAATTCATTGGCCGGCGAGGTCAGCCGACCTGGAACCCACTGGATTACTTCCTTTGGGGATATTTAAAGGAAAAAGTGTATTCTCACCGACCATTTCAAAATATCGATAGCTTAGAAAGGATAATAACCCAGTGTGCTCGAGAAATCCCTCAAGTTGTTTTGAGAAAAGTTGTTTCAAAATTCTCGGGTTAACAGAAAATGCATGGAAAAAGAAGGTGGCTATATTAAAATTTGAATTATACTAATTTTCTTTTGTTATAAGTGATACATTAATTTGTTTTATATTAAAGCTTTTACTTTTTATTCCGTTCTGATTTACTGAAATACAAAAATATATATTTTTTGTAGGTGGCTGTGATTTCGTAATTAGATATAAAAATTAATTCTAAATAATTCCTTTAAATAACTTTTCTTTGAATATTGCAAAATAAGGGTACTTTAGTCTTGGATAAATTTTACGTTTTTGTCGCTACTCTGTATACTGCTGGTATTTTTAAACTTTTTGCGTAGGGATTTTTAGTTTTTAAATAAGCAGAACTTTTCTACATCAAAATGATTTTGTTTCGACTGTCAGTAAAAATTTTCCCATATGGCAAGAACTGCGTGGGACACGCTGTATATATATATATATATATATATATATATATATATATATATATATATATATATATATATATATATATATATATATAATTTGCGCTAAGATTTGCAAGGAATTTTTTTATTATTAACTTTCTCGAAAATTTTATTCTTTATAAAAGTTCTGCATAGTCCAAAACCTAAAATGTAACTGTCAGATATTAAATTTTGCAGACGTATACGAGGTTTGTCAAAAATATGAGTTTTTGCTTCCAAGAGTACCAACTTATGATATTTTTAACAATCTCAGAATTATTATTATTAAAAAAAATTTAGATCAGAACCAAAAATCACGTTTAAATATGCAATTATGCCCATTTTACGATGAAAAAAATTAGGGAGACTGTGGCCAGTTTTTTCTATACATATGGGGAAACTTTTCACAATATTAATGTGACTTGAAAAAGTTACTCTTTATAAATAGTTCTGCTACAAGACAAATAATTGACATATTCAAACTTAAGATAGTATGTTTTACAGGATGATCAAAATTAAAAAAATACAAAATTGACTTAGAAGTAAAAGTACTCTTGTTTGTACATTTTAGAGCAAAATGGAATAAGAAAATGTTGATTGGCATTCAAAAATTCTATCTGTTTCTCCTTAGTAGACTATGTATCGAAAATAAACTTAAAAATTTAAATATTAATTTATTATATTACCACCATTTTGCACCTGAATTTGAATTTTAACTTCGCTATGTTATTTGTCTAAAACATCAGTTTGAATATTTACTTGAATAAATATGCCGTTGAAATTAGTATGCAAGATAAAATTGAAATAATTTAATTGTTGGTGACAATTACAAAACGTATCGAAACTCGCCGAAATTTTTAACTACCGACATCCTGATAAAATTATTTGTTTCAGATCATAGAACATAGTAATCTAAATTCAAGACCTTTGGAAGTATGAAATATCTACAAGAAGAAACAGTTAGACCTAAGAGTTGCAAATAATGAAATACTGTGAACCACTAATTTTGTTGTATTGTAGAAGATCCTAAAAATCATTAAAAAAGGTCAAGCGCTATTACCAAATGATGTAGGGAAAACTACGATTTCAAAAATATTAAAAGAAATAAATTTCGAGCCTTTTACAAACCAAAATTTATTCATAGTTTGAAGACTCAGGTGATTTTAAATCGACGACTATGAATTTTGTTTTTTAATACAAGGAGAGTTAGAAGATAACTCCTTTTATGACAAAGAGATATAATTTTTGGCACATCAAGCAACCTTTACCTCGAATGGGACTGTAAGTTCAAAATTGTCGGTGGTGGATGAGCCTTAAATCAAATTTCACTATACAGAACTGATCAGTACTCATTTAAAACAAATGTGTGGTGCGGAATTTACAAAAATAGAATATTAGGACCTTTTTTTCGACAAAAATTTAAATGGTGAACGTTTACTTGCATCTTTTAAAAAATTATTTGTTTAATTTTATTCATGGACTTCACATAGCCGATAGACTACGGATATGGTACCAACAAGATGGTGCACCATGCCACAGTACAAGGGATGTGAGACAATACTTAAAAACCCTTTTTAATGGAAAAGTTATCGACAGATATTCTGATCTTTTTGGCCCGCTAGGTCTCCTGACTTGAGCCCTCTCGATTATTTCTTGTGGGGCTACTTAAAACAGAATGTATACAAACAAAGGCCATTTCAAAATTTGGATCATTTAGAGGGTAATAAGAGAGACAATTACAAATATAACTCCTGCCATGATTAGAAATGTTTTAAAAGAATTTTCTGCAAGAACGGCTAAATGTATCGAAATGGAGGGAGGATATGTTGAGGCAAATGTACAGTGAGGGAAAGTTAATAAAAAAAATATTTAAATTAATAATTTAATGTTTATTATTATTAAAAAATTTTATTTTTGAAAAGTCAAATTTATTTTAATAATAGTCTACTAAGAGTGAAACAGATATAATTTTTTAAAGCCAATCAACATTTTCTTATTCCATTTTGCTCTAAAATTAAAATTAAGGTACTTTTCTTCTAGGTCAATTTTGTATTTTTTAATTTTTGATCATCCTGTACATACTATCTTAAGTTTGAATAGTCTAATATTATTTGTTCAGTAAGCAGAACTTTTTTTAAAAGTAACTTTTTTTTGTTACATTAATATTAAAAAAATTTCCCATATGTACAGAACTTAAGCGGACACACCCTAATTTTCATCGTAAATGGGCATAATTGCATATTTAAACGTGATTTTGGTTCTGATCAACTTTTTAATAACAATTTTCGATATTGTTAAAAATAAAGGTAGTTTACTCTTGGGCAAAAATCATATTTTTGACAAACCTCGTATACGTCTGCAAAAATTTAATATCTGACAGTTACATTTTTTGGTTTTGGACCATGCAGAACTTTTTTAAAGAATAAAATTTTCTGAAATTAATAATAAAAAAATTCCCATTTGTGCAGAACTTAAGCGGACACACTGTATATATATATATATATATATATATATATATATATATATATATATATATATATATATATATATATATATATATATATATATATATATATATATATATATATATATATATATACAGGGGGCTAAAGAAATTTGAACGAACTTTTTGAGTGCTCGGACCCGTTTACCTTTCTTCGAGGTGGACACTTTTTAAGCATATGCACTATGCAGCAACCCTTTTGCCAGGGTGAACTCCACCCCTGAAATCTTAAATGTAAGGAGGTCAAGTTGTACCTTGTTTAAAAGCTCTTTTGATATTCTTTATGTACATACCAACATTAGGCCGTTTTGATTTGGTAATTTTCGAAATACAAAGTGTCCAACGGAAAGCAAAATATCCAATCTTTTGGTGATAGAAATGATTTCTAAATAACAACGATCAGACTCGTGACTTTTATTTTAAAGAAAAAAAAATATTAGCATTTTTCATATTTAGTCCAAAGTTTAGGTTCTACCTACAGAGCAAGGTATACTGAAAAAACAGCCATGAAGTTCGCCCCTTACATTTTTTCCATTCATTGAACTTATAAAAAGGAGAAAAGATCTGACTGGGCAGGTTTTTTACTGATCTGTCTGTATTAATGGAGCACACACGCCGCACGCACACATTCACGCACGCTCGCACACACACTATCTTACTTGTGGACCTTGTTGAACTCCTTTTTCAAACGGATCTCCCACTTTTCTTTCTTTAGCTAATTTGGTTGCTTTTGCTACAAAGGCATCGTAAATTCCAGATTGAACGAAAGTTCTAGAACCGGCACAGCAACTTTGTCCATGGTTTTCAAATAGGGCTGCATGAGCAATATTTACTGCGTTATCCACTAAAAAACAATAATTCTAATTAGTTAAAAGCCATGTCTTGTTTTAAGTAGCTACTTTTTCTACCGAAGATGACGCTATGATAATATCGAAGTCTACAGACAAAACCAGTTCCTACAATAGTTCTGCCCAGGTTTGTAGAGGTTGATTGTAAATTAAACTGCTTTATTAAAATAGTAATAAATTACTTTAATACAACCAGTTTATACAACAATATTTTATTCCTTATTTTTGCTTTAGCCGTTCGGCTTGCACATTCTTGAAAGACGACATTCACCTCATAATATATTATGGATAAGAGTACGGAATCCAATTGATACTGTTTTTAGACCCTAGGTAACCTAATATAAAGAACTATCTATCCTACACCTCGGGCTATCTCAAATGCACGAATTTTCCAGTCTCTTAATCTTTTACTTCATTTTCTAGAGGGCTCCTATTCCTAGTTTTCTCATTATGCCTTTTAACGTGGATCCATTATTATAATGTATAAATGACATAGGTCATGAAGACATTTCTTTTACAGTTTGATGTCACTTTTCCTGACAACGAAGTTGCTTTTATGGAAATACTAGATAAGCGCATCCTTTTTGTTGTATTGTAATAGTAGAAAATATTTAATATTTCAAATGATCTAAAGACTGCTTTAGTAATACAAGACTTGTGATGTAACGCATTTGGATATTTTGACGTTTATCCCGTTTTATTTTATAAAACTTGGAATCATTTATTAATCCGTCGCTAAACGAAGTTGTTTAGTTTTCTGTAAGGGACACTTTTTGCTTAACTAAAAAAAAATTATTGTCTTTTTTCCTTACACATTTTTTTGTATATAATGTATGTTACTGTCCTCAGGTTGTCATCATATTAAGATCCTCGTACGCGAATCATAATGTGGGGTAATTTCGGGGTTAATACGTTTTATTACTATATCGAGATGTATTACTATGCATGCGCCATTTCTGTTTTTAAAATAATTTAGAACATGTGTGGTACATTGGCACATCTCAAGTGCTGGTATTTTTCCTTCTCCAGACACCACCTACCTTGGACTGTAAAAGAATGCTGCGTGGTGCTTTATTGAAAGCTGCCAAAGGAAAAATCATACTGGCCAACTTCTCTAAGCAGAAGCTAAGAAAATATCTATAAAAGAGCGACAGATCTCCTACAGTCCGTCGGTGGGCAAGAGAAAGAAGCTTTTCTGTAAGGGTGACATCATTATTTAGACAAACAGCTCTTTTTTAAATGGAATCTAATAAAAAAATAGCATGAGATCATGTATAAGATGACCAGCCTTGTGGTCTTTACAGTTGCCATTAGTGCAAAAATTTGTGTAAGCTTTACTCCCTAAGTAAACCAGAAGTCAATATCGGATTCACTACGTGTACAAACAAAGTTATCTTAATTAAGTCCTATTTTATGACAATGGTTTTTATATCTTCTCAGGGTAATTTTAACCTTTTTGAAAAATGTTGGAATAAAAACATACAATACTTTTTACAGGTTTAATTTTTTAAGCCGCATTATTAAAAAAGTGTCCAATAGGTTATAAACATCCCATGCTTAATAAATTTCAATATATATTTACTTACGATCGGCATCATCAAATATAACTAAGGGACTCTTGCCTCCCAATTCTAATGACACTTTTTTTAGATTTGATTGGGCAGAATATTGCAAAATCTTGTGCCCTATCTAAAAATGGTAAAAATATGTTTTTAGGTCCTAAAATGTTAAACTTAACTGAAGTAATGTTACTTAATATTAATAATATATAAGACATAATTTATAATAAAATCATTCTGCAGCCCAAAAAAAAAACATAAATTCGCTATGCCCTATTTCCTTAAATACTTCATTTTATTGATATAATAATAATTTGAGTACTATGTAGCTTGAAAAGATCAGAACATATAAAATATTTTAATAACAAAAATTATATTACATCTGTGGAGCCAGTAAATGCCACTTTTCGGACATCATTGTGCAAGCAGAGAGCTTCTCCAGCGATGGGTCCAAATCCTGGTAAGACATTTATAACACCATCAGGAAATCCCGCTTCCTTTGATAGAGCTGCCAAAACTAGAAGGAAACGTTAGTACTTAACACAAAATGCGATTTAATAAAGATTTAGGTTAGGTTTATTGCCTGATAACCTTTAGTAGCTATGTATGTCAAAAGTACATAAAGCATAGCTTTTTTATGGCCGACCGAGCTATGGAGCCAGGCTATAAATTTACGAGACCAATAAAGCTATGTTTATGTACGTATAACATTCAAGATTTTGTACGATTACCTACATTATAAACGGGTTCCTAATCACTTAATGTTTTGTTCTGTTACATTCCAAAACCCCTGTATACCAGACTTGCTGTCGTCAGTGTCAGGCCTGATATCAATAATTAATACAACAATGAACAAAAATTAAGAAAATGTGGAGATAACCATATTAAAAAACTCTAATTGCATTATAAGAATTAATAATTCCCATTTAAAATAATAAAAGATATAATAATTTTAGCGTAATATTATGTATGTGAAATAAACTTGTAAAAAATATTCCTGACGTGGTTTTGGATATCATGAAAAAGATTAAAGGGCCACTTTACGACCGCTAAACTTTATAATAAACAAATGTTTATGTAATCGTTCATCCAAAATTTTATTTTATATTATAGATTTTTTTTAAAGACTACAGGTAATTTTATAACTGCTGTCTGTTTTAATCTAAGTACACATATTTTAAAACAAGAATAAATTATATTGTGGGAAAAAGTCCTAAAATTTTCTTTTTAAACATATAGGTATAAGCCTTCGAGCATACATCTACTAGAGGCAGACTTACCACTCGGCCTTGGGAATAAGCATGTGAGAGAGAAAGACGAATAAGTCTTCAACATTTCTCTCTGGCGCCGCGGGCAAGATTGGTCGGCAGGGAGGGATATGTACCACGCCCACCAATCAGCACACCGAGCGGAAATATACTTCTCGTCGCCGATTAATCAGGCACTCGAAACGAGAAATAAAAGTTGTAGACTTACTATTCTTTCTCTTTCACACGCTTGTTCGCATGACCGTGCAGCAAGGCTACCTCTAGCTAATACCAATTTTTTCCTAGGTAACCACAACATACCGGTATCATACTGGTATCACAGCATAACTAATAGAAAGCAACACGCTTTCATGAATTGACGGGAAAGTACGGTCATTTTTCTTGCGCAAGTTCAGTCAACGTTTTACTTAGATATGATCTGTGTGCTTTATTTAAATTGTGATCGTTTCTTTCGTGTTTTGTGCTTAAAAATATCAAAAGCGCCACCAGGGAGAGATCGTGCTGCCTGTTAGTTATGTTGTGCACAAGTATATATGTTAAAAAGCCATGCTTTATAAATTTCAAATCATTATGACTTTGATTTATCTTGGTATCTGAAAAGAATGTATTAATTTTTATAATTAATTATTATTTACCATTTAAGTTTGCTTAACGACTATTATAGGCTTTAATATATTTATGATAAATAAGAATTAAAAAAAAATAGAGACATTACAAGTTAAACATATTATTGTTATTTGAGTCGTATTTAGAGCATGTATCTTTTAAATAAACAAACACAGCAATAAAAGCAAAATAAATCTGAAAATGATTTTTTAATAATAGTGATTTTTACTACAAGAAATGTAAATGAAAGTCGAGCCAGACGTCTGTCTCCCAAAGGTCAGCAAAAAATAACACCTTGTAGCACTTTCTACAAATATCTAAATTGCTGATGGAGGGTAAACTTTTATCGAAACCAATTGTTTGGTTTTATTTAATTTAGGAATCTTAGTTAACTGAAACTAAAAGATTCGCAAAATTATCAATGCAAGTTCTATTTTTCACCATTTTATATGTTAAAAGGTCAAGGGCGTCGATAATATTTTTTTCCTGAGAGGGGTAATTTTATTATCGGAAAAAACAACTCTGGACACAAACCTGACAAATTATGTTACATAAAATGTTATTTGCTGGAAAAATAATCCTGTTGTTATTGAATTAAAATCATGGTCAAAGTATTTATTGATACTAATATTATCGCCTCAGAGCAACACTAGGATATCTAAAAAAAAAGCGATTTTGAGATAACTGCATATTCGGTATCGCGAATAATGCCTTTAGTAACACTAAAATATCTCTTCAAACTTCCCCCTAATTTAAAATAGCACATATCCTTGGGTTACATATGACCTAAAGTTAATTTTCCGTTAGTGCAACTCTAGGTTAAGGTAACATATCCTACTGTTTCTCCAAATTTTTCACTCTTAAGCTCTATAACCTACTGTTGCGCGCACAAATCTTGTCGCGGCAGCATATTAAAGTTCGCGTATTGACAGGATTTTTCTTGTTAGTAGGTAAAAGAACTGTGGCAAATAATAATTGATGTATTAAAGTGATATTTTAAAGTAAATGTGAAAGGGGTTAAAACTGTTGTGATTGTGCTTTTGTGTAGACCTTCCTAAAAATGGATAGATCAGGAGGTTTAAGTCGTAGAAGTCAGTATTTAGTGCATTTAGCAACTAAAAATTATAATACTAATGTGCAGTCTAAGATGAAAAAGCAAAACGGTAAGTTCACATTATTAAATTATTTTGTAAAGAGCTTGTAAATGTTTTAGAAGTTATTAAATCTTTCTTAACCAAGTTTTTATTTAACTTTAATTATTTAAAATGCTCCATGAATGTTTTGGCACAATAGCAATTTAAAAATCCATTGTTTTTTCCACCTTGGTTCAAAGTTGATTATAAAATATTATTTTTATTAATCTAAGCTTCTGTTATTGTTCTAGTTTTTGAAGCTGAAGCTGGGAAATCTACCTCTTCTTTGCAAGAAAAACCTGATGTCCTACAACCGATGGAAAACCAGAAGTTTGGCGATTCGAATAACTCATCAGAAAACGGTAACTAATATAAATTAATATTATTTTTGTGAGTTTTGGAGTAACTTTACCAGTTGTTTATTTAAGAAGAGGTTTTACTAAAGTTTAATCTTTTAAAATTTGTTAAATTATGGTGTTGCCGCCATTAAAATTAAAATATATTGCTTTTATAGCTATATTTTGTTAAATACTACAAAATTAATATTTGGTGTATTGTTCTAGCAGTACTTGAAATTGAAGCTCACGCATCTACTTCGAGTTTTCGAGAAACACATGTAGCATACTGGTTAGATAATCAACATTTTGATGATACGGATGAGTTGTCAGTTGTTTCGCCATTGCAAA
Source organism: Listronotus oregonensis (assembly GCA_019359885.1). Taxonomy (NCBI): domain Eukaryota; kingdom Metazoa; phylum Arthropoda; class Insecta; order Coleoptera; family Curculionidae; genus Listronotus; species Listronotus oregonensis. The sequence continues at coordinate 39,798 of JAHBCN010005711.1, read as the reverse complement.
ATGTAGTGGCTGACCAAAGTGAGCCATTTGAAGAAGGACCTATAAAAAATAATAAGCTGACTGAACTTTTACCATTGGCCATTTTTCCAGAAAGGGAAAGTAATATCAGTGACGATCCAAATAACGCCAGACATAATTTTGATGAAGGTGTAAGTGATTTTTCAGCCGATGATAGCGTGAAGGATCCCGATTTTGTACCCAATGAACAAGATAATGAAGAGTTGGAAGAAGAAATTGGCATAATAAGTGAAGTAGAGATTCAAGAATTGAATAATAAAACTGGCGAAAAGGGACAAGAAATAGAAGAAGACAATACAAGTTTAAAAACTAGAAAGCGAATAAAAAATATGAACTTATGGAAAAGAAACATGAAAAAACAAAAAGTTAATTCTGGACAGGAATATGTTTCTAGACTGGGAAAGCTGCACAAAGCTAAATCTGTGCTAGAAGCTTGTGATAGAACATGTTTATTTAAATGATCTGAGATGATTGGGGAAATGGATAGGCAGCAGTTATTTGACGCCTATTATCAGCTTGGGGATAAATCTCTTCAAAGAGAATTTTTATCTCGGCACATTGAGAAGATCCCAAACAAACCTGATAAACAATACAAAAAGAAAACATTTAGATGCGCATATTTTTTCAATGTAAATAATCAAAAAATTAGGGTCTGTAAATTATTCTTTAAAAATACCCTAAACATCTCTAACTGTTCGATCGACACTGTTTTGAAAAAGTTAAATGAATTTGGATTTTTAGAGCCAGAAAAAAGAGGCACACAGGCAAATCGAGTGAACAAAATTAATGAAAGTTTAACTGAAGGTGTAATAAAACATATAAATCGATTTCCCAGAAAAGAATCCCATTATTGTAGGGCTTCCACAAAACGGGAATTTTTGGAAGGATCCCTTAATTTAAGCATTATGTACAGGCTTTACAAGGACGAATGTATAAATGATGGCAGTCCTTTCGTTAAACAACACTTTTACGCACACATTTTTAACACAAAATTTAATTTGGGTTTTTTTCAGCCAAAAAAAGATTTATGCTCACTCTGCGAGTCATTTAAAAATTTAAGTACTGAAGAACAAGAAGCAAAGAAAGAAATTTTTCAAAATCACCAAGAGGAAAAGGATTTGTCTCGTCTGGAAAAGGGCAAAGATAAAAATTTGGCGTTGGATAATAACAATGTCGTGTTGTGTTCCTATGATTTACAAGCTGTTACTCCACTGGCCAATGGCAATATTTCCTCATTTTACTATAAAAGTAAACTTAAAGTCTAGAATTTTACGATTTTTAACATAAAATAAAAATCAGGGTTTTGTTACATGTGGCATGAAGGAGAGGCCAAAAGAGGAGCCAATGAAATATCAACTTGTGTTTTTCAGTTTCTAAAAAAGTATGCCCTAGGAAAAAAGTTATATTTTATACTGATAATTGTACAGCTCAAAATAAAAATAAGTTTTTGATGGCTATGTATTTATACACTGTCGAAAATTATGACATAGAAGAAATTTATCACAAATACCTTATCATTTGCCACACGGAAAATGAAGGCGATTCAATGCATTCCTGCATTGAAACAGAAAGATCAAGGGTACTTAAAAATGGCCCAATTTATGTCCCATCTGAACTCGTGACAATTGCCAAATAAGCCAAAAAGAAGGGAAACCCATATAAAGTCAATGAGATGTCTACTGAAGATTTTCTTGACTGGAAAAAAATAACTAAATTGATGGGGACGAACTTTAATGTTAATGAAAATGGTGAAAAAGTTTTATTTAATGACATAAAAATAATTAAAGTAAAGAAAAGTGAACCAAATAAAATTTTCTACAAGTCCTCATACAAACAAATAGAATTTAACAGTATAAACATTAGAAAAAAAACAAGGGCTCAGAAGGCAAATCCGACTTTAATCCCTGCTTATGACAGAGCACCACCAATACCAATCAACAAAAAAAACGACTTAGTTAGTTTGTGCAATGATAATTTAATACCAAAGAAACATCATGATTTTTATAGATCACTCTCAGAATCCGCTAGTACCGCTACTTTTGATGATCAGATTAATTATTTTAAATAATGTGTGCCAATTTTTTCCTAAGTTTTGGGTTAAATAGTTTTTTTCACCCTAAGTTATGTTTTTCGTTGTTTATTAAAAATGTATTTTGTATTTTTTTTTAAATAAAAACTAAACATGTAACAGCTAAATTTGTGTTTTTTTTGCATCTTTTAAGATAAAAACTGATCATAAACCTGGACACAAATTTAGTGTTCCACTAGGACAGCTAACTAAGATTTGTCAAAATTTGAATTATGTCTATGTGCAACAGTAAGACAAGTGTCTTTTTTTCTAATTATTTATTTGTTTATTTTTTGTTGATTATTACATAAATATAAAGATAAAAAAGCTACGTGACCTATTAAAATTGTATTTGAATTCATAAAAAAATAAAAAAGATATTAATAACTGAATTCCCGCCAAATCTTTATTTGCATTTATCTCGAAACCAGTTTTTTTTAAATATCCTGTGTAGCTCTGAGGCGACGATATGTACATTTATAATGTTTGCACTTTTTTTATAAACTTAAACAGAAAAAATTGTTTGTAGCACGCATCAAAAAAAGGTTCTTAACTCTCATTTGCTATTCCGAACTCAGCTGAAATTTGTCCTGAAAACCTCATCATTTTAGCCACTTGATACAAAAATAACTATATAATAATAATATCATTTTCCTTCCATGTATCTTTCGCCTGTTAAGTTTCTTATGGCCGGTTGCACCAACAATTTTAAGAGACCCTTAGCATTAAGTATTCCTTAAATCTCCAATCTAGCCAATCACATTGCTTGTTTGACCATTTTAAGGTTTACTTTGTACTAAGGGTGCCTTAAAATTGTTGGTGCAACCGGCCATTAGTTTTTTGTATCCAAAGTATAGATGCAATATAAAAATATGGTAACAATTAAATATAATTTACCATAACAAGGAGCTTTGTATTTGCGAAGTTATTTATAATTGAAAAATAACACAGTGCACTAATTAATTCAAACTTTGATTACATGGCAAACATGTATTCAGACATAAAGTAACTTATTACAGAATATACACACATATGTACCAATATCTTTTTGTTACATTATGAACGAAACAATGAAAAACTTAATCCTAAATTACTATTTTTAAATTGACAATTTTTTGTTCAACATAACTTTTAAAAGAAAACTGCTTTATTGAAATCAAGTATTAAACGCCAACTATAATATAAAATAAAACGTATTTTTTTTCATTTTTGCAAATCTGTCCACAATGGAATTTATATTTATTGGTATGTCTCTATTCACATGTAAAAGCGCTAGACCAACTAATCCTTCTTGACTCATAGATGCCCTTAATCACGTTTTCAATCTTTTTAGTGCAGAAAAACTTTTTTCCAAAGATGCAACACTCACTGTCAAACAAAATATAATGCTAAATGAACATAAGATTATAACTGTTTATCACACGTTTTAAGAGTTGAAATTGCAAAGTCTGGGATATTTGTATCGTTTTTTCATTTTTTAACCATAGTTCTAACTCAGTTTTAACCAGCATCAAAATTATGTCGTTACTTTTATTTTTGAATTTGAATAAGTAATTAACCAAGTTTTGCTAAAAAGATTTTACCTTAAAATGGTGTACCTAAGTACCATAACATACAATAGTCGATTATATGCAGTAGAATTCATGAAAAGCTTGTTATGACGGGTTGTGAATTCGCTTGTTGTTTTTCGTAGAAATGGAATAAGAGCTGAAGTTGATTAATAGGAATGGGGGAATGGGCCTAAGCATGTAAAAATATTTTAGGGTACAAATTTGCATTATACATATATATTAATATATGTGTGTTGTGAGTTTAATTGTCATATTGATGATCGACTTCGGGAGAATATATTTGCCGACGACGTGGTAGGTAGGGTTTGGGGGGGAGGACCTCCTCCTTATCGACGCCCTTGTAAAAGGTGTTGGTGCTAAAAAATGAAAATAAATAATTTATATAAAAAAATAGCATAGCATTGCTGTAAAAATATAAGTCATCATTACAATGATTCAAATTAGAAAACTAAAAAAACTATCTTGTGTTCAGTAAGATGATTATTATACACGAATTTTTTTATTCACTGGTTTAGTAAAAGCCTAATTAAGCTGACGTTTATAAGAAGAAAAATGTGCAAAAATGTATAGAATCGGCCGATACTCAAGGCCAACAACGGTTTCGACTTTCCTCCGCTACGACCATTATTCTTTTCGCGCAAGTGAATCGTAGTTTATTTTGTTCGTGCCTATGTTTTTGGCCTGAGTCGAACCTTTGGTTACCTAGTATCGGCCACTTTGTTGGTCAACAATAGGCCCATTTAAGTTTTCAAAAGACATAGAGGCTGAAAGTCTAAAATAATTGCCAAAGGCTATGTTAATGACAGTTTAGTTAACAAGCTGCAATTTCTTTAAACTAAGAAAGTATATTTTTCAAGTACGTCCCTAGACCCAACTTTATTGTTACAATGGAATAATTTATTCTTTAAAGGCTAAAAAACATAATAAAACAGCATAATACTTCTATAATGTGTTTTTTCTTTAAGTTTTAATTATTAAAATTCATTGCTGTATTTAAAGTACAATTCATAGTAATCTTCTTACCTAAAGCAGTTAAAGGAGTTTGTTCGGCAGGCTTTAAAATAAGTGTGCAACCGGTACATAGCGCCGGACCAATTTTCCATATGGCCATTCCCACTGGATAGTTCCATGGAATTATTTGCGCTACTACACCTACTGGCTCTTTCTTGGTAACACAAAATCCATTTCCATCTAAAAATATAACGTTAAATAAACAGGTGTCTGTGGACTTCTGATGCAAATAAAAGAAGCCAAATTAAAGGCACAGGAAAAGTAGCTTTTGAGAAGCTGAAGACAATTTATAGAACGGTCAGTACAAAGCTAGGGATGGTTAGTAACTGGGTGGGTGGTTCGCAATCCTCGTTTAACTGTAGGTCTCATTTGGATGAGATTTATAAGACGTTAAAATGGGGGTGGTTCAAATATAGTGGTTATTTGTATAACATCCGTGGTGTGGTGGCACTACCGACTTGTCTAAAAGGTGCCATAAATGCAATGTCTGCATGTTTTACTACTTGGGCAACCTTGACTAAACCCGGAAAAAATTATTTAGATATCCTTAAAGCTGGCACTTACGGTACCTTGAACTTATCATTCATGCAAGTCTTCGAGAGCTGTCATATAGTCTAAAAAATCTAGGCTTTATTATGTACTATTAATATATCTCTCCGGTAGTGGTCGGAGTTTCGGCGGTTTGATTCCCAGAGCCGGAGAGACAGTTTTAGGTAGTGTTATTTAAAATAGTCCGTGGTGGCACTACCGCGTTGTCTAAAAAGGGTGCTGTGAAATGCAACATTTGCATGTTTCAGTGCTTGGACAACGTTGACGAAACAACTGGGAAGAAATGGGTTAAACACCGAAAAACACGGTACTTTGGAACTTAGGTTTATATATGTATATATATTAGAGAATTCTTATGATGTACGCATCCGTTATTTTACGTTCGGCGCCACTAATACCGTATAACTTGTATTCTTGAGTTCTTTTGTTTCCGGAATTTACCGTAAAGTGACAACTGAAGAATAGTGTATTCTAACCCAAGTTTTATTTAAATGGTTATCTAGGAATTATACCTAACTGGTAGAATGGAAGAATTTTTGAAGGTAGCAGCATTGGGAAACTTGAATAACGAGGATGGAAAGGATGGAAATGGGAATTATCTACAATATTATTAATCATGGCCAAGATGGAATTGGAAATAGGCAGGCGATATATGGTCCCTTCAGTTTGGAAGAAATTGCAGTAGAAGATGCTTGGCTTAACTTTAGATGCCAGAAATGCGATATTCCTAGACTTACTATTTGTTTAGAAATTCCACAAAATATAAGGACACCTCAGGGATATACGTGCTCAGGTAAATATCACCATCCCAGATTTATTAATCTGGGTCACAATATTATATTTAACTGTTCTTTTTGTTAAGTCTTTATTTTCACCTATCTATGTATCTTTGTAGGAATTCAGGGTCTCTGTATCGTTTTACGAAGATTGTCATATCCAAATAGATGGAGTGATCTTGAAGCACTTTTTGGATTAAGTAACAAAAGCATTTCAAATATTGGCGGTTTTGTCATGCAATTGATATGTATTAATAAAGGAATGCTTCTTTTTAATCTGGACGAACTACGGTGGCTAAATTATAATAGAATGAAAATATATGTAGAGGTAAATAATAAGTACCTAATTGCAATATTTATTATATTTAAAATATTACGGTCACATTATGTACAGTTACAGCTCTATAAGGATATGCTACAAGAAAAATATAGAATCTGGCCAGATATTTGGAAAACTTTAAATAATAAAGTAAAAGTAATTCCACTTAATCTTTTTTAGGCCATAGCTGGAAGGGGTTCACCTATTGAAAACTGTTGGGGATTTATTGACGGTACCGCCCGTGCCATTTTCCGCCCTACAGTGGATCAAGAGAATTACAATTCTGGTCATAAGCATTTTCATGCACTCAAGTATCAATCTGTAATTGCTCCAGATGGTATTATAGTAAACTTGCAAGGGTCTTATGCTGGCAAGACACGATTCTGCTATTTTAAGAAATCTGGATTATACGAACAACTTGAAGGAAATGCAACATTTCCAGAAGGATCATTTGTTCTTTATGGTGATTCTGCATATGGGATAAGAGAACTGCTATTAACACCATATCCAAATACTGACCGTATTGCCAACATAGATGAACAGCGTGCTAAACAGAGGTTTAATCAAAATATGAGCGTAGTAAGGCAGTGTGTTGAGTGGGGTTTTGCCAAGGTGGTCAGAGATTTAGCATTTGTCGACTGTTAATTTTTATTCATTAAATGATACATTTTTTTCTTTCATCACTTTTCTTTTATTAACATATTTACAATTTTCTGATAATTTTCAATAATGTCATTCATTTTCTTTTTCTCAGATTGTTCCATTTTCATTCTTATGGCTTCCAATTCAAGTTTCTTTTTATCCATGTCTATTTGATGTGTTAATCTCAACTCCTCTAATTTAATTTTCCTTTCCTCTATTGCCAATCTCTTTCTTCAAGTTCTAGCTCCTTAGTCCGTATCGAGTTTTCATTTGCATTTTTGGCCTCCAGAAAGTCTAGGGCTGAAGGTTTTAATCTCCTAGGCTGAAGCTAAAAAATTAAATAAATTGTTCCTGAAGAAATATTTATGTTAATGGTACTCCTTATAACTTAACTCAGTTATTCTACTGAATATCACACAGAAACTCATAGCATTTTTAATTCACAATCTAAAGTTTTTCACCAAAATGCATGTTTGCTTCGACAAACAATGAAATTTATAACTAACATTTTCACTCATAAACAAGCAAAATTACAGGGTAAAATTAAAATTGCATATTATTTTGTCTAATTTTAAAATTCTGACGCTCTCATTACTAAGCCCTTACATTAAAATGCATGGGTTTCACTAAGTCTTATCAAATGAAAACACTATAAGTATAAATTATTATACATTCTTTTACTACTTGTACTTATTGGTAACTTACTTAAAATATTACTGATTCGATTTGGCTTTTACTTAATATTTGCCATGGGGCTGCTTGGTTCTATCCTCGCTTCTACCTCAGTCAGTGGCACAACTATGCTATGCTAGCCTTCAACTGGTTTTGAGAATCTGATTTCTCCACTATCTCATCAATATTAGCATTATGTGCAAAAGACATAATAAAATGTATATAACAGGTACAATTTGTAAGGTAATATTACATTCTTTTGTGATAACTCTTGATTATACCTTCCACATGCTCTTTACATTTCTCCAAATAAAAATCTCTTAACTGTTTTCCACTCTCCGTACTACTTTTCTCAAAGAATCTGCTTGGTTTTAAAAATCCAGTTGTTACTTTTGCTTTTGCATTGATACCAACTTCCCTCACTACATCGCGAATGTGTTGCAGCAAATGGTCATACTCATTATAGGTTTCCTCGATTCCTGTCCTTTAAGCAAAAGGAAGGAATTAATGTTGTTTGTATGTAATGGATTTGTTTACAACAATAACTAATACCTAAGTAAATAAAATGTACCTTACATTGTTTTATTTCGGTCATCTTTGATAGAAATTTTTTTTAAAAGATATTCTAAGTGTTCTTTTAGACCTCTTATAGTGAACATTTTGCCACATTTCTCGCTTAGAGAGATTTTTATTGGCTCCCACCGTGCAGGATCCTCAAAAGGATTTGTGGAAATAACTTCCCTTAGCAAAACAATGTCGTCTTGCGAGGAAAACCGTATACGTTTCCTGTCGGTATTAGCACAGTTTGAACATTCCATTTTTGAAAAATACTATTGTTAATTTACTGTAAAAAATAACAAAAATAGGTAGTCTAGAATCTTACTTTTTCTTCAATTTACACTGTTCACGCTATCCACACTTTTACAGGTTAGGAAAAAAATGAGGGAAAAAACAGCAAAATTGACACTAATGACACTATTGACAGTTATCTGCGTTACGGTAACATTTCCGCTATAGACCGCTATATATCGGGAAACGGTAATGTTAATATCGTTATCGTGGTAATTTTTGACTATGTCCCTTATTAGCGGAATGAAGAACTTTTTATTATGTAGAATATAATATACATATATAATAATCCTTTGTGAGCTGTCATAAAAGATTAACAAAAAAGTGTATTACCGGATTTAAATTTAACCATCGTTAATTTACGATGAGCTGCTTGCGTTTTCTAATTTTATATTTAATAAAATTTTAAGTCCAAAAAGTTTGGTAAAGTCTTTCTTTATTAAAGAGTACATATTCTAGTTACTTCAGTTTACTACCTTTCAAACATTACTATTTTAAAAATGTAAGAAAGCTTATCACTCTGGAGAGACCAACATGATATCACATTGGCCAATAAATACAAGAAGTTATTAAAAACCAAAAACATAAAATTTTATTTTTTTATCGTTATCCCAGTCCACGAAGACTGCTTTTAACCATATAGGTTCTAGATACTGTGGGTGTCGGGTTTTTAGATGTTTAATCCATTTTCCCCTGTTCCGCAACTTTATCCAAGTACCGAAACATGCAGCTAATGCATTTTACGGCACTTTTTAGACAACACGCTTGTGCCATTACGAACGTTATAAAAATAACCACTACCTTTGAACTATCCACTACATCCAGACCAGACGTACAGTTTAACGAGGATTCCGAACCACACCCAACGACACACGGTGTTCACTGGCAGTCACTTATTCAGATATTGGCCATGCCCAGTATTGCTTAACTTCGCTGATACCAAGCGTAAATATCCATTAAAAACACCCAAGAAAAATCCATGAAAAATATTTTTTATATTTCCCTAAAGAAGAGAATTATTATATACTTACTAATATCGAATTTATTTGAGATTATAATTTGAATTCTATACGACTTACCAACCGGAATTGTGTTTCCATGAATTTTATCGCAATATCCAGCATAGTATCTAAGAGTATTCGCGTATACTTTTAATTCCCCCAAAACAGCTTCTAATGGTTTACCAGAATTTAAAGTTTCTAATTCAGCTAAGTACTGAATATCTCTTTCCAACAAATCTGCAAACTTTGCCAAAACAAATTATAATATATTTTTCTTCAGTTTAAGGCAATATTTTTATTTTTACCTTCTGTATAAGTTTGGCTCTTTCCGAAGCGTCTAAATTTCTCCAAGAAGAATTTCTGGCAAATGCTTTTTTTGCCGCGGATACGGCAATGTCTACATCTTCCTAAAAATAATAAACAATTATTCACATAAAAAAGAAAGTAGTTCATGAATAGACCTAAAAGAAAAAAAACTGAAAAGATTTCATTGGAGATATAGTAGTGGCGTTTCCAGAGTAAGTAGGGGATTATGATAACACAAACTTACAAAAAATCTTTTATAAATAAATATCTGCTTAAAAAAATACATTTTTTATAATATATATCTAGTTTTATACGATTTGTAGCTAATTCATCCAAAACTATGTCTTTGGATATAGAAATATTTTTAGAAATAAACATCAATGTTAATCCATTCAGTTTTCCTTTATTTGTTGGAATTTGTAATGGCCTGTTCACACAACACCGATTCGGGTAATTTACCGAATCGATTTTTTTCCGTGTTCTGCAGTAACGCTTATATTAAAACGGACATGTTCAAACTGTACGTCCGCAAAACTCTTAAGGTATTATTGCTTATTGTCATTCAGACAATATAGCTTTTGTACTGTTCTTGTTAATCAAATTTAGGCGTTAAACCAATCATAACCAAAAGAAATCGGTATTCCTGTTATTTAAAACCAATTATTACCCCGGTTAATATCTTAGAAATTTCGGTTGATAGTATGCATAAATTTGCTTTTTTTGTAGATATTAATACAAAATTAATAACGTATTAACATCGATTTTGCAATAAACTAAACTAAAGTTAACCGAGAGAATCCGAAACAGGCTATGAAATTAAGAATCAGTAGTCCTGTGTGAACATAGAATTCGGTTTGCACCGATTCGGTAAAATTACCGATACGGTAAAAAAACCGCATAGTGTAAATGGGTTGTAAGTAGTTTATTAAATATTTTAAAGAAGAAAACGATCTTCCACAAGTACACGTTATTAATGGTATTGTAGCAATAGTTGGTTAGTTGTTGGATTAAGAGGGGTTGGTCGCTGCAGCATATTGGCTTATTAGGTCCAACATATTTCTACCAAGATGTTGACGTGAAAGAAAGCTGTTGTATGCTTATTTTTTGCAAGTGTTTGCCTTAATGACTTTATCCTACTACTTGTCTAAGTGCCCCCTTCTGATGAGGACCTCAATTTCTTATAAGGCTGACCTAGAGTGACCTTTGCATGTTTTTAATCAGGTAAGAAATCATTATCGCATTGATTATAATAAGTAGCTCATGAATAGCATTAAACAAATTTTCGTTATCTACATATTTAAAACGCTTTGTTCTAAAGTAACTTAACAAACTAATTACAAAATTAAAACAAAAAACTAAATTTAAAATACAAAAGCTACATATATCTAACTCAAGCAAATATAATTAAATTTTATAAAAAGAATAAATACTAGTTTTTACAACTACTTCAATATTGATACAATATAAAGTTACCTTCCTAATGTTATTATCCCAAAATTTTCTTTGACACAGTCAACACTTACCAGCGCCGGATTTAAGACTGTGGAGGCCCTTGGGCAGATTTTGTGTGGGGGCCCTTGTTCTTACCATTCAAAAAATGAGAACAAATTTACTTTACTTTTTTTTTTGGTAAATATATTTTTAAAATAATACCAATTAAAAATTAAAGCGCAGTTCTTACGAAATTAGAACAAAATACGAAAAACAATATCATTATAAGTTTAATAGAATGGGGTCAGATGCCCTGTCATTAAAGTTCTTGCACTTTTCTAATTTTTTAATTGTTTAATTATATCAGACATATCTTATTCCTTTAAAACATCGTGCTCAATACTCATAATAAAGAGATTATTTCCCACTCAGCCATTGAGCCATTGAGATACTCCCTCAAGATAGTGAGTAAATTGCAAGTGCTTATTAGGGCCATTTGCGATTTTGATATTTTACTGATTGCCTGATTGGAGTGAACAAATATAGGTCGATGATTTCTGTTAATATTTAATGTAATCATGTTTGTACAAAGTATACTGTAGGTGAAGGTAAGATGCGAAAAAAAAATATGAAAGGAAAAGTTGTTTACTAGTCTGAATTTGATTAATAAAACTACTATGTTTTTTACCACTAAAATATATTCACAATTATTGTTACTGCAGTTTTAACTCACAGTCTGAAAAAAATTTGTTTAAAAATGACTCTGTGAGTTGAAACTGCAGTAACAATAATTGTGAATATATTTTAGTGGTAAAAAACATAGTAGTTTTATTTATCAGTGTTCATCATGATGATTAATTACCACATAGTAACGGCTAATAGCATCAATTTAAATTTGAATTTGATTTTTTTTTCCGAAGTCTCTATTGGGGAGGCCCCTCTTTTGTGGAGGCCCCGGGGCTGTAGCCCCGATTGCCCTCCCCTAAATCCGGCCCTGATACTTACAACTAAAATAAAGGAATGGTTCAATTCGGCCAGGGACTAAAAGAATCCTCTGTCATTTTCAGGGGTTTACCGAATTTCTTGCATCTGGGAAAGCGAATAAATAGGAGCGACAAAGCGTTCGGTTAACGGAAGGATAAGAGTATATTATTATTATGTCATATGTTGCTTGGTCTAAATGAAAGTATTTATTTTATTAAATACAATGATCCAATAAAATTAAAAGAAAGACAGAAACTCGCTACTAATAAATTATGGTACCATGAAGGACTCTACAGAAGAGTAATACAGATCTTAAAAATTTAAAGTTTTATTTTATTTTAAGTTAAACGGAAAATGTGGTGAAAATTATTAGGAAACTGATTAGAAAAATCTCGAAAACTCCCGATCAATCGACTCACTGAGAATGTTTACACTTGATCCGCGACCACCTGTGACACCAGGTCAATTTACTAGCAACCGAAAGAACTCAAGAAATTAGCCCGCGTGGAGAAACGTCACGTTGAAAAGAAAGTCGATTTGGACCTGAAAACCCAAAAACTAAGCAACCTATATACATTTTTTTACCCTGGTAACAGCCCACAAAGGCTTAATGCCTAAGTCCGTGAGTGCCAGGTTTTTGCCTAAGTTGCGTGAACGTTGGTCAAGCACTGAAAAAGTTTTATTGTGATGGCCAAATTCTGACCACTGATTCGAGTTTAAGAGGCAAAAATTCATTGAAAGCCATATATAAGCCAATACTTTTTTTGTAGGGTCGTGTTATTTTAAACACAATTTGATGTAATTTTTTTTTACCGAAGACCCCGCGAGGTTAAATTAAATTCGAAATTGTTTTCTTGCTCCTCAGGATTTTTAGAAAATTGTCTCTCGTCCTCGGCTCGGAATAATTTTCAAAATATTCAGGAGCTCGATATAAGTACTAGTTTAACCTCTTCTTACCCGTAAAAATGCTTTACTCTATTTTATGTTTTCAAGTTAGTATTTTCTGCTGAAAAATGTTAAATTTAGAAACATTTTAACATGGAAAAATAGAAAATTTTATTCGTTTTCTATCACTGCATTTTTATAAAAAAATGTGACTGCAGTGTCGTACTTTTATAACATACTACGAGGTACCTGTATTTATATTAAGGATACAAACATAGGGGTATTCCCCCCTAAAGGCGACATATATTTTTATTTCAGTTATATTTTCCCCAAATTAGCGCTTATTTTTGTTTTGCTTTAGCTTATGTACTCGAAGTGTCATACTAAGGTTTAAAGATTTGTCGTTTGCTTTATTTATTTTATCTTATTATTTGTAAAAATATTGAAATGAAGTTTCCAAGAAATAATATGATATTATAAGAGTATCCCCCTAAACCTAAATCCCGTCTACGCCCATAAATACAACAGAATTTGCCTTGTCTGCTATAGTTATACAAATATTACTTTCTTTTATTTTAGATTAAATTAATTTTATTACTAAATTCTGTGGGGAATTTATGACCGGCTTCAGTCTGTATTTTTAAAAACATTTTTAAAACTTTTCTTAAAAAAAATAAATCAGGTTATTTTCCAGTGACAATTCTAGTTCATATACCAATGGTTCCAATGCATTTTTTGGGTTGTTATTGGGATAATATTTGGGTCATTTTGAAATAACTTACTTTCGCTATTTAAGAAATATGTATCAGGTAAATTAATAATTTTTTATGAAAATTGTATCTTATATCCGGTAAAACACTTTTTTTAAACTTTTTCATTGTATTTAGAATTAAATATAATATGTAGAACTTGTTTCTAGTAAAAAAGTTTAAAAAGATGAAGAAAGAGCTAATTCCATATAAAGCTCTTAAAAATATGACCGATAGCTCATTGGATTCGGAATGATGTATAGAAAAATGTATTTAATTGATTTTTTAGCTCGCAAAAAATTGCAAAAGCTCTTAACAAATAAAGTTGAATAACGGCTTTTTGTTTTTTGTTAATAACTTCAAATTTATTGATAATTATAAAATTGTAAAAAAAGCTTCTTAAAGAGGAGGAACTTTTCAATAAAAATGTCCTACATAAGTTCTATCTCCATTATTTATAGTTTTAACTGAACACTGAACACAGGGCCCCGCGCGACCGCTAGGATATGCGCGAGCCGCCCCCCCAAAAGCTAGTACGCCAAGGATTTTTTTTTTAAGTATTAAATATTAATTTAAAAATTTTATAAAAATAATGGTGTATTTTCTAAACTTAAATGAATATATTCCTGTTGCAAATAAGTTTTAAAGTTCATTATGTAACAAGTAGGTCTATTGTTAATTACCAACGTTTGCCGACCTGCGGCTTTATGAAGACAAGGAAAAATGTTTAAATTTGTTTAAAATATTTGCTCTAAAAATTTTTCGCTTCTTGAAGCCCCTCTTAGTGGTGGATTGATGAACGGTGAATTGGAAGGAGAGGCTCAATTTTATGGCCTGCCAGGTCACCTGATTTATCGCCTTTAGACTTTTTTCTTTGGGACACTTGAAGAATAAATGTTTTGCTACAAAGCCCGAGTCCATAGAAGATCTTTGCCAACGGATTTTAGCAGAGTGCTGAAACATAACACCTGATATGCTACAAAATGTTAGAAAAATCTTTTTCATTATATGAAAGCAAATGGGTCACATTTTCAGCACTTCTTGAAGTAATGTACATCTGAAGTGAGTCGTGATGTAATTTAGACCTGAATTCAGAAATAATTGTAGGTATTTAAATTCCCAATAACCAAACATTTGTATTTTTCATTAATACCAAAACTATCGGGTTAATGTTCTTAAAGGTGTTTTC
Source organism: Listronotus oregonensis (assembly GCA_019359885.1). Taxonomy (NCBI): domain Eukaryota; kingdom Metazoa; phylum Arthropoda; class Insecta; order Coleoptera; family Curculionidae; genus Listronotus; species Listronotus oregonensis. The sequence goes on along the minus strand of JAHBCN010005711.1, from coordinate 24,778 downwards.
GCATTAAAAATTGTCTGTTCATAGTTGTTAACCTAGCTTTTTTCCTTTTTTTGTTATCTGACGCAAAAATGCTCGGACACGTCGTTTGTGCTTTTAAGGGGGGACTTAAAACTTTGGTAATTAACAATAGCCCTACTTGTTACAAAATGAACTTCAAAACTTGTTTGTAACGAGAATACTTTTATTCAAGTTTAGAAAATTCACCATAATTTTTTCAATTTTTTTAAATAATATTTAATACTTAAAAAAAATTCTTAGGCGTACTCACTTTTGGGGGGCGGTGCGCGCATGCCGTAGCGAATGCGCGGAACCCTATTTTCAGTGTTAAGTTAAAAATATAAATAATGGAAATAAAACTTATATAGAACTTTTTTATTGAAAATTTCCTTTTCTTTAAGAAGCTTTTTTTACATTTTTTTTACTATCAATAATTTTGAAGTTATTAACAAAAAACGAAGAGCCTTTTTTTCAACGTATTTTCTTAATAACTTTTGCAAATTTTTGCGTGCTGAAAAATTAATTAAATACATTTTTCTAGACATCATTCCGAATCCAATGAGCTATTGCTTATATTTTTAGGAGCTTTATATGGAACTAACATGTTTTTGAACTTTTTGACTAGACTATTATTTACAGAAAGTTTTTTGTGAAAAACCTAATTTATTAACTTAAATGAAATAATTGGAAATATAAGAAATCAGTTCCATTTTTTCTATTTTAATCAACAAGGTACTGAGTGTAGTTGATTCACAGATGTGAATTATTTTAGGCACTCGTAACATCTTTAGCTTTTTGTTATGATTGTGTGAAAAATTCTTAAGAGAAATCTTGTAATTAATGTTTTATAAAAGTGCCCATTAATATGGTTTTTAAAATAATTTTTACACCCTTTAAGTACTAGAGCTAGCCATATTATTAAAATTTGTCAAAATACGTATTTTTAGTGTAAATACGTTAATTTGTGCTAGGGTGCACTAATTAAAAAAAAAACAATTTGCTTAATTATTTTTATTTAAGACTAGTCAAGACTAGTATTTATTATATATATTTTATTACCTTTTGTGCTTCTGCAACATCCGCAATTTTTTCTCCGGTTACTGGATTTATAGTGGAAAATGTTTTTCCGCTTCTGGAATCAACAAATTCATTGTTGATAAACAGCTAAAATATTTAAATATTGCTTAGTTATTTAATACAGGAATAAATTAAATTAACTAACTTTACCACTACTATGATTTATAGTTTTTTTTACAAATTTTTTTTTATTTAAAAGCAGACTTACTAAATAAAATAGTACAAAATATTTATCAGATTTATTTTACGAAGAGCCATGAACCTCGTAGATTAACTTCTACGAGGTTCATCATCACATTTAAAATATTTTACAAATAATTAATACTCTATTAATTTTTAAATTACAGTAACAGTCCTTTCAAGATAATTGCGTACAAAAAATAAAATCGCGCGGAAAGAAAATTGAGGCTTTTATAACAGTTTTTAAAACACTAATTAAAAGCCTAATATATTTATTTTTTTAGTTACAGAAACAATGATTTTACTTAAAAGGACGTAGACTAAATATTTTCTAGGATTATTTTTAATTATTAATTTAACGATACCTATTATTTAAATTTGAATTGTCACATAAAATGTGCCAGATTAAAGTTGTTAGATCTGACTGTTCAGTAAATTAGAACAATAAACACAGCCTTTCTCTTTTAGTTTTTGTATTTTTAGTATTTGCCACTAATTTTTCCATAGATACATAGCGTTTTTTCCATAAATAACCTCATTAAAAAAATAGTACCTATGCATTTTATTAGAACTTTTTATTCAAAAAGTGAAAAAGTCGCAAAACGTAAAAGAAGCTAAAGAAACGGAAGAGGATTCCTGACGATATTTTGCAAGAGGCTTATCCCGAGGCCACTCTGAAAATGAATATGATATTTTCAACAAATGGTACCACGGCAGGACAGTTAAAAACTTAAATAATGGATATTCCTTATATATTTTTCCAATAAAAGCAAAAATATTAAGCCTTTAACCCTTTCGTCACGGTATTCCATGTTAAAAATGGTGGTTATAGATTATAAAATTCCTTAAAAAGAACCTGTCGATTAAGAGCGGACAAGATATTACTACCTGCCGCTAATAGTTTTATTATTGTAAAGTAAGAGTATGCTTAGAATATACATATATTAATAGCTGTACTGGAAGATTTAGCTTTGTTATGAGTGTGAGTTATAAATTTGCAAACAAATAAAATATACGTATAGTCATAATTGTTTGATTAACTTAGTTATCTTTCGCGCAATCGACCGATACAATTTCACTTCGCCGCGCGCTACTCATCGTTGCCCTGAAAACCAGAAACGATATAAGTAGATATTAAAAAATGTATGAAGCTAATTGCCTATTTAAAAAAAGCAAAACCTTTAATATAAACAAAAAAAATACACACTAAGATGTAACAAGATTGATTAAAGAAGCTCCCAATGACAAATGTTTATAGATATAAGTCGGAACTATTTTTGGCCTACCTGGTTCCAGCCGGAGCGAAGAACTGACGAATAAACCAATTGAAAATAATAAAAATAAGAATAACTTTATAATTATTAAAATACCAGATACCAAGACCGACACTAGCAGAAGTTTTTTTTTAATTACCAAAGAGGAAAATGCAACACACATATTGGTATAAATACGTTTAAAAAGATCTGAAATAGCAGCATATTTGTGACTGGCAAATTTAGGGTTATACAAAGAATATTGCTTCCAGAGGTCATCTACCACCATTTTAGCAGACGAAGGGGTAGATATCACAAGTATTAAAAAGCATGGGGCCGGAAGTGTACTACCATTGCGGAAGGCTATATTGACGAATCAATAAAAATTAAACAGAAATACCAAATAAACCATCTATAGTTACAAACAATGCAATTCTATCCACAAGCAAACATCCAAAGAATCCAGAGAGCTTTGTGAAACTAGGAAATACGCAGGATACATCAATGATGGCTTTATTTAAATGAATTTAAAATGCGAATAGGTGTAGTTTACAATTAACATTGTATTCAAGAAGTTTATTCTTGGTATAAATATATAATATGATACTATTTTTTACATAATTAAATATTGTTTTTTCTCTCAAAATATGTGTTTTAAAGAAATGTGCGCATGTAAAAAAAAATTGTACATAACACTTGCGGAAAGTCTCTTTTCTGCACCCGATTAGGTGGGCGAAAGTTTTAATTAAACCAAGTTATGCTCAATTTATTCTTAAAAAAGATGCGGGTGGGTTTAGGTTTTGGTAGTTATGTCATTACATTACCGAAATTTTTAAGGTTTTTAAATTAAAAATAAAAACTATTTAAGGAGGTGTCTGAAATGATCTCATTTCACCGACACCGACACACACACCGACAAAACTAAATAAAATTTTTTAAAAGGATTTTGAAAGAGTGTCTTAGAAGTACATGTTAAGTTAAAAATTTAAAATTATCTTTTAAACAAGAAGTGTTAAATATAGGCAACAGACTAAGAAAATAAATGGGTAAAAGGCACAAATTCTTAAAAGCTATTTTATGATTGGTGAACGTTTTTGTATGCCTAAATATAAAAAATATACATAAGTGCTATTAACTTTAGGCTTGCGTTTTTGAAAACCAGTACATTTCTAATTATTTAAAAAATTCTACATTATCTCGAAATGTATGCATCGAAGTGACAGATTCAAAGTACAAAAAATATTGCAAATATAATCGCAAAAACAAAATTAAAAAAAAAAAATAAAAATCGCAATTTTTTTGTCAGCAAATTTTTTCCATGGGGCACAATAGGCACAGAGTTGATATAGAGGTATGTTTTTTTTTTAATGTTACTACTTTCCATTAATTTTTGTTGTTTTTTTTTATGAACAAAAATAATTTATATTCCAAAAGTTGTTTGCCTAAAGAAACTCTATGAAATGGAACCGCTTCGGTCCTGATCCCGGGGTATAGACACTGGGCCTGCTCAGTCCTATTGACCCCTTTAAACTAGTAGAGAGCCTAAAACAGAAAAAATAAAAACTCCCAAAGAAACCAAAAAAATCTAAATACTTATTTACGTTTCTGCTACGTACAAAATAAAAATAAAGGATAAAAACTTACCTAAAAAATAAATAATAATTAAATTAAAACATAATATAAAAATTTTGATATTAAAGATATTCTAAGACCATTTTTATAATTTTTTGTATGACATTACCAAAACAATTTAGTTAATAAAAACTTCAAAAAAGGTCCATAACAATGAACGAAATCGGTGCTTGTAAAGAAAACCACCCACGGAATTCGTTATTTTTTGATTATACTAAGTTTAACATTTTTGAAACACTTTGAGGAAAAAAATTGCGGATGCTTCATGTCTTTTAATACAATTTAAAAAACATAGTTGTTGTTGCCAGATGTTCTCTAATAATTCGTTATTATAAAAGGTTGTTTTTTTCCGTTTAACAGAAATGAAGTTTTTTTGTAGAAAAAACTAACCAGAACTAACAAACAACAACTTCCAACCTATTACCTAGTTCTGGTTGGTTATGGTTAGGTTTTCTTCATTAAAATTTAAATTTTCTTTATCATAAATACGCTGTCCAACCATGGGCGTAGCGAGGTACGGGCAGGGAGGGGCAGCTGCCCCCTTTGAAGAGCGGTCGTTGATTTGATCTCTAATATAATGTTGTTTACATCATTTCTTATTCTAAAAAATGTCACTTATAACGACATGGGTAGCGTAGTTTTTTTATTATAGAAAAATGAATCATAAAACGTTTTGTGAAAACCCAAAATAACTTTAAAAAAGTAGTAAAGAACCCTAAGTAAAATAGACATAGGAGCGGAGCAGGTGGGCGGGATGTGGGGTAATAGGGGAGGCAACTGATCAGGGGTTGTGCACCTTCATCGGTCACCGCTCGCATTCATTCAAGCTTTTTCTGATTTTTGGCTTCAGTGAACTTTAGCTCCATTTTTAAACAGCAATATATTGATATATTTTTTTTCACCTATTTGTTACACCATAATAAAACACATAGGGTCTGAAAAAATTATTTTTTTACCCGCATTATCACAAAATAAAATAATTTCTTTATTTCCCATATAAAATATACTAAAGTAATATGGCTACAAAAAGAGATGATACGATGTCGTTTTGTTTACAATTCCCTCCTTGAATAAGCAATGTTGCCGAATGTTTTCTAATAATTTGTTATTATTAAAGGTTCTTTTTTTCCATTTACCAGAAATGAAGTTTTTTTTTAAAGAGAAAACTAACAAACAACAACTTCCAAACTATTACCTAGTTCTGGTTACTTTTCGTTAGGTTTTCCTCGTTAAATTGCAAATTTTCTTTATCATAAATGCGCCGTCGAACAAAATGAAAAAAATAGTCTGATATCTTAATTTTTGGATTTTTGTAGACAAAAATAGGGTGGACCTAACTTTCAGATATTTACCTTATTTGAAAAATTATTTGTTTATCATTTGTGTATTTTTCTTTAATCCATAATGCTTTAAAGCTAAATTTAAATCCCTTTTTTTTTTGATCCGACAACGTCTCAAATTTGGCCTTTTACTTAACCTAAAAACATAGTGTTTTTTCGACTTTTCATTTTATTTTTCTATGCAAAAATGCATTTTTTTGGATTTTTTCTTATTGAAATCTACTAAATAAATGTGTTCTTTTTATCTGTAAAATTTATTTTTTTAAATCGAATGGAGCTAAACGACACCAGACCCCTGACTTTTATATATTTTTTTAATTACTACCTTCACTGCTCATCTGAAAATCATATGGTAAAAACAACGATCGAAACAAACAATATAATCTAGGATTTTTTTGTCTGCCCCCCTTATATACAATCCTGGCTACGCCCTTGTGCCCAACCAAATGAAAAAAAGTGTGATATCTTAATTTTTCGATTTTTTATGGCCAAAAATAAAATATGTTTTTATTGCGTTTTGTAATTGGCTGGAATTTCAAATAGTTTTGATTTAATTAAAGTAATCTTAATGGTAATGGCAAAGTGTATTATTTTAAATTAATAATATTTTTGTTTGACAACACTGTAAACGTCTTGGAGCAGTACATGTATCATGTATGTACCTACATTTATTACACGTAAATCTTAAATATTTAAAATAAAATGTCATATAATGACCAGCTTTTATAATTTTAATTGCGAATTTCCGCAATTTTTTGTCTGAAATAATATTATAAAAAGTATATTTTACGTTGCAACTTTAAAAATTGTCCAATTCGGTGGGTGTTTTTCTTTACAAGACCGGCAAAAAAGGTTTTTTAATTAGCAATTTACTTGAAACATATGTATATTTAACAATATAAATACCGTAAATGTAAAACATCATAAATGTATATTTTCATGATCCTAACTTATGGAAATTATAAAAAATCATAGAAAAAACAAAATAATAAAAACTATTTGTTGTTTACCTTAGAATATTTTATCTGAACAGATTTTGACATAGTAACAGCACGAGAAAACACCGAAATAATTCGGATTCGGATTAGGATGCGTGTTGAAGTATAAATAATATAATTGGGTACTTTCGTTTCAAGCAAAGTCGCGAATATTTAGCATAACAAACAAGAGTTTATATGCCACATTAAGTAAACTAGAAAGAGAGGCAAAACGTGAAGTAACACATTTTTTGATTTAAATGTATGCCAGCTTAACAGCGTTGCCAAGTTAAACCAGTTTTATAATTAGGTTTAAATTTTGCGGTAAACAATAATATAATTAATTTGTTTTTTACTTTATGTAGTGCAAAAAATAAACAAATATTTTTTTGGTTAAGCTGAAAAACGGATCTGTGTTAAAACAGGGTTGTAAAAAAGTCCACACAAAATGTGCTAACAAATTTGACGTTCGCATTAGTTTTGAAGTGAATTAAAAGAAAACAAAAAACACAAAATTATACTTTATTATTCTACTTGTACAAAATGTACTATAATAGTTATGGTACTTGTGTGTTATGTTGAAAATAAGTCACGTGAGAAAAATTCATACCATGAGGCGGTCAGGTCAAGTGGTATAATTTCGCAAGTTTTATTCAACAACTAAGAAATTACAACACACGAGTAGCAGGTTTTATTCAAGAACTAAATAAACTAACAGGTATTTTCTGGAAATAAGTCTTTTTTAAAGCAGGATTTATAAATCTTTATTTCCTTACGTTTTGCGTTGACGTTTGGTGTTTATGCTGCAGCTGCTTGCACAGTTTAAATCCACCTTTAGTCTATGCATTAGGGCTCGGATTCAAGTGGGTTGTTTTTTGTTGACAGAACACTTAAAATATTAGTAGCAATTATTTAATTAAATTTTGACATTGTTAGATACTATTGTGCCAAAAGCGATTTAAAAAAAAATGGAAATAAATTGATAAGAATTATGTGCCCCAGGACATTATTACGGAAGCGGCAATGCAGATATTACCAGAAAAATTCCGTGATTGTTATGACAAGAAGTGCAAAGTTTTTGAAAAATGGATTAGTTTTAAAAAAGATTAAAAAAAAACTGACGAAAAAGTTTTTCTGGCTTATTTTCTACATTTACAAAAAATAGCTTCATCGTCTTTATGGACTAAACATGCATCGCTCGACCGTTCATCTGTATAAGAAAATCGACATTTCATATGACAAATTAATAGTTTCTTGAAAAGTAAATCTCAGGGATACAAACCCAAAAAGTCCAAAACTTTTAAAAGAAATGAAATTAAAACATCTTTACCACAGGCCCCCGACATTGAGTATTTACTAATAAAAGTAGCTTTGATTATGGGGATTACTGGGGCTGGTAGATGTGATGAGTTAACACATTTAAAAATTGACAATGTTCAAGATAAATAAAATTATTCAGTTGTTGTGTTGCCAGGTAGGTAGGTAGGTTTAAAGGGAGTGGACTTTTTACGCCCTCCACTGCGACCGCTCGGTCTATTGTGGCTCACACCTTCTTATATTTTTTCCCAAAAGGATCGGACTTCTAATGAATCCAATACCAGATTGGGAGAGAGTTCTTAAATCTCCTCTTACTCGTGTCGCTATCGGACACGAGCACAATGTGTTCTGGTGTCCCTGTCTCCTGGAGAGTATGACGAGCAGATCCATCATGCCCTCCTCTCTCTTTCTAGTGACGTGGGTAGCTACCAGGTCTTTCTTACAGGAACCAGATGTTCTTTCTGAGGCCGCATCTCCGGCCTTATCCTATGAAAACGGTCCTAGCCGCTTTCTGTTTAAAGCCAGGGAACCCTTTTTTCTATAAAGGCGGTTCTGTCCGCCTTCTGTTTGGATTCAGGGAATCCTTCCTAAGCACCTGTTTGTTCGGGATGGATTAGCCCTTCCCCGTGAAACAGGCGCCGGTGACTTCAGAGGCACCTTACGAAACGGATTCACCCGTTTCGGTCAGCGCACCTTTGTCTGCTTGTGACCTCGAGTGGCACCTCTCAAAACGGATTTATCCGTTTCGGTCAGCGCACCTTTGTCACTTCTTTCCTATAAAAGCGGTTCTGTCCGCTTTCTGTTTGGAGCTAGGGAAGTAATAGTCCACCACGGTAGAGCCCCGCATCACCGCAGTAAGACTAGATACTCTGAGAGGTCGCCCTGTATCTCAGAGACACCGTTGGAGACAATTGTTTAAGGCACAGGATGTCATTCACTCATCAGCACGGTATGCTAACACCTTGAGTTAAGCCTTGTGTTCATCTTAGCTTCGGATCCCGTTCCATACGCTAGCCAAAAGAGTTGCCGATAACCAGCAACTCTAGCGCATGTTCCAAAAGATCCTACTGGACCCAACCACAACGACGATGAGTGAACACAGCGGTTGGATGTGTTGCCAGACACAAAAACTAAAAAAAAGAAGTTTTACTATTCTTTAAAAAGGATTTCCAGTAAACCCTGTTGTTTTGTGTAAAAAATACAATACTTTGCGACCAAAAAACACCAGCCACAGCCATTTTTTGCCAAAAATACCCTCAAATATTTCTGCGTATTTAAACCTAAAGGATCGAAAACTATACACTGGCCCAAAAATATATGTTTAACGATCATTGACCGGCCACTGTTTAAGAAGATAAATTTAAAACCTTTTTTAGGGCTTGAAACCGACACTATGAGAATATGACAGTTAAGTTTTTTTGGTATGCAGTATAGCCCCAGATAAAGCCACACTTTATCTGGGGTATAGCTTCTAAAGGTTAAATTTTTATTTCTACTGAAACGAATAGTGGGTGTCATGTGCTGTCGAAATTATATCTAATAATGCTATGAAGAAATCCAGTGGTCAACTAAAACTTTCAATTTTGATCAAAATTCATCTAAACCACTTCAAGAAATATAGTCCCAAGTGTCTTAAAAACTGACATTGAAATAAAAAGTACATGTCTCTAATTTCTTTAAAATGTCGTGCTTGGCGAAAGGACCATTTAAACCACTAAAGCTGTCGTTATTTATTTTAAAAATTGAAGAGCGGAGTCTGATTTTATAATAGGGTTAACAAAGTTAAATAAAGTACCCTAAACCAATCTTATTAATTTAATATAGTGACTAAAAAATTAAAATAATAAGCGGCCAAACGCTCTTATTTGTTTTTTAAATTAATTAATTTCATATTAAATTTGCAGTTTAAATTAAAAAAAAACTTAATAAATTAAGTAGTAAAAATAAATACATTTTACATCAATGTAAAAAAAAGTGTACCTTTTGTTATGCTATATTTGCTATATCCATATACCGCACCGCACTACTTGCATCTAGAGATACCCTGGCTCACGAGCTTCTTGACAGGGTTAAAACTTAAAAAAATAAATTTTAATGTGTAAAGTAATAATTTGGGGTCTTTTCTAATACGTCACTGCATTTTTACGTCTAAAATATAATTGGGGAAAATAAAAAGTCGCTTTGCTAACCAGAACTAACCATGACCGACTAGAACTTAGAGGTATTGAATTTGTCTAAATTATCCCTACATAAAAGTTATTAACAAAACTTTTATAATTTTTGATATGGTAGAAGTTATAATTTTTAAAAAAGTGTAATTATATATTCCCCGGGCTTTTTCTAATACGTTGTTAATTTTTTTTAATAACTTCTACAAATAATTTAGACAAATTCAAAAGCCCAAAGTTCTAGTCGGTCATGGTTTATTCTTGTTAGCAAAGCGGCTTTTTATTTTCCCCATTTGTATTTCAGACATAAAAATGCGGGGACTTATTAAAAAGACCCTGAATTATTACGTTTAAATGTAATTTTTTAGCCGAGTCCCTGCATAATAAAGCGTTTCAGGTATCAACACTGTTAAGAAGCTCGTGGGCCGGGGTATATCTAGACGCGAGTCACCGCACTCAAAAAGGCGTGTTCGTAAAAAATAGTTTTAGTAAAACAAATCATTTCATGGAATTTTAAAAGAAACTTTTTGCGGACTTCAGACTACATTATAAAAATATGATAGTAACATGTGTACGATATACAGGGTAGCGACATAGTTTAAAGAATATACAATATATGAGTTAGGTCACTTGCATATAAACCTTTAATGTTTTGGCTACAAATACACCGTGTGGCGTCTCCGCCGAACGCGAACCGATAAAAAAGTTTTGGGGGATATTTGTGTAAACGATACCAATTTATTTAAACGTTGACCCTTATTGGGATTGTCGGGAAACGCGGAGTAGATTTTTCATTATTTGAATGATTATTACGATAATATAGGCATAATGTTGATAATATTCCTTAGATTTTTTTGTCTTAATTACCAATTGATAATTCCCTAGAACTACAATTTGGGGTAGATATCTACCCCGAGTAAATTTTCATAAATAAACAATAATAAGTAAAATCGTAACTTTAGATTTTTATATCTATTAAATTTTTCTTTTTTATTATGTTTTCCATGAGAGGAACAAATATATATTCTTAAAAACCAATATTTTATGGATATTTAGGTATTTGATTTTTTCCATTGATCAAATTCTTAATTTGTTTGAATTTTCCAATGCCCAAATAAATGGACTTTTTAGCTAAACATCACAATGATATATTTTTTCTTAAAGCCATTAGTGTTTTCTTTAAAATTTCGTTGGAAATGTAAAAATCCGTTGTTTAGACAAATAGTTATAATTTTTTGTCTGTTAAATGACGGTTTAGCTGTTATTAAGTACTTACAACTCTTCAAATTAATTTTAAATCAACTAAATCTTAATAACATTGAATTTTCTTTTTATCATTTTCTTGGACATAACAAAACGAAAAAAAAATTGAGTAATCATATGTCAGACTACTGCTTTCAGAACGATTTTAAGAGCAAAAATCCCGCGGGGTAAATGTTTACGCCGATTTGTAGCTTACAGGTAAAAAAATGGGTTTATAGTTCTAGGGTTATTTTATTATTACAAATAAATAAATGTTTATCTATCTATCTATCTATTTATTGTATAATGTAAAGCAAAATAAAAATTTATTGTAAACATTTAAAAAGGTCGACCAGACTTTCACGGATAATTAATGGGTCACTAGCAAAATGTGTAGATATGCACAATACTAACCACAACTAACCACAAAATTTTTATTTGTGTATTAGGAGTGCAAAATGAAATATTGCAGCTGCACGTACCGTGGGTGTTTTATGTGTGGTAAGATAAAGTCTATTGACACGAGACTTTCACAATTATCCTTTGAACAGATATTATAACCAGACATACTCAACAACTTTTTAGGGACACGGTATACCAAAGCACACGGTTACAGCAAAACGATTTCTGGCGCACTGCGTATCAGTCGGCTTCACACCATAGACTGGTACGAATATATTGGACAGGCGTGGATAAGAGGGATGCATTTTAAGAGCCGCCACGAGTGACAAAACTCATATATTGTATATTTTTTAAACTATGGTAGCGATGAAGATCGATTTATGCACTGTCTTGATTGCTACGTTAAAAGAAATCAGTTAAGATTAAAATTACTTTTAAACGCAAATAAATACTCAAGATTTTTTTAAAATTATTGTAAATTAACACTTGGATCTACCAAAATCGACGGGTTGGTACCAATTTGGTCTGTAAAAAAATACCGGTATGTACTTGGTTGAACTCCGCATTAATCAAGTGTTGATAACAAAACCATTAAAATTATCAACCATTTGGCGAGGGCTACTGCAATTTTAAATTTAGAAAAAGATGAAATCGGTGAGCAGACACGAAAAGAGAATACAGTTCTATACAAGCCAGCCAGATAAGCTGAATTTACAAATGACCATTATCAAAATGATATTTAAGCAACCAAAACTCAAATCAAATCCATTATCAATCCGCAATTGTATGCAATAACTATAGTATTACCATATATATTAATTATTAAAGAAATAAAAATAATATTAAAAATAATTAGAGAAATCACTAGCTTTAGGTCGCTTAAAAATTGTCAATTAACTAAAATAATTTAAATAAAGTTAAGTTAACAAGTTTTATTTATTAAAAACATTTTTAATAACTTTTATCTTGACTGTATTTTTGTTATAATTTATTGAATTGCTGTAATAAATAATTATTTTATCGCGTTTTTAAATTATTTTTACCTAAGATAATTAAACAGGGTGATTCATGAGGAAATGTCAATACTTCAGGTACGTAGTCAGGGTCCAAAAATAAACATAAAAGTCTATACAAATATGGCTCCGCAAGGCCTTCGTTTTCGAAATACAGGGTGTTCACCACAGAGCTGACGTGCTTAGAACTAAATGGTGAAATTTTTAAAAGTTATAAAACCTAGCTTATGTTTTGCTGAACATAATTTAAGAACAATAATTTTATTGAAAGTTAATATGTATATTGTTTAATTATACATTCTGTATTATTTTTTTTGTAATCTTGCCATAATAAAATCAGATGCGTCGTAATTTTTTTAAATCCAAATATCTCGAAAACGATTGCTTATATCAACTTTTAGCAAGTTAACCTTTTTGACGTAAAAATGACAAAACAATAATTTAATTAACCTACTTAAAAATGTAATGCAGGGCCGTACCAAAAAGTTATGATTGTTTAAACTAGTAAAAAGAGTAAAAAAGTTGTAGGTGGCTCCCCCTAGAAGTAACAGCCGTAATAAGGTTAGATTTGAATCCGTCATGCCAAAAAACTCCCGGATACCAATTTTTACTCCAATTTTTACATTATCATGGATTTTATTTAAAAAATAGAAAAATTAAATAAAAATTTTTAACACCCTGTATTTCGAAAACGAAGGCCGTTCGGACCCATATTTGTATTATAGACTTTTATGTTTATTTTTGGACCCTGACTACGTACCTGAAGTAATGACATTTCCTCAGGGCCATATTTTATTATAATTTTTTATTATTATATTTTCTAGGATTTCAGTTTTATCAAATAGTAAGAACTTAATAATTTTAGTGTTAGTATTACGGATTACTTACAAATATGTGTTACTTAAATTAACAACATATTGGTAGCTTTTCTCCCTTATATTTTTCACACAGTTAAGTTGCTTTATTATAATTAATAAACAAAATGGTTTTCCTAAATGTGAGTTACTTAAGATAATTAAATATAGGTAAATATTTCTTAGAATTATCCATTTTGCTTAAATTGGTTTTACTAAAACATACTAAAGATTCTTTTTGGCTATATTTCCATTAACTAAATTAAATTATGTTGCAATTTCATTGTACTGTGTCAATGTTATTGAATATTTATATCCGAATAAAATTCCACTTTGGGATCCTGTTTTCTTGACTAAGCAAATTAGTCAAACGTTATTTTTTTCTTACATATTGGTAGTTTTTCTTGCTAGTAGTTTGCCGACGACATTGACATGGTAGGAAGCAGTACGATTAAAACAAAAGAAATGTTCATGAACATAGGAAAGGAGATCAAGAAGGTACCCCTTACGAATAACGAGAACAAGACCAAATACATGCATGTCAGACGGAGAGAAGGAAGGGTTAGGTTAGGTTAGGTTAGGTTTAAAGTGAGTGGACTTTTTACGCCCTTCACTGTGACCACAGGCGCCAGTGACTTTAGGGGCACCTTTCGAAACGGATTCACCCGTTTCGGTCGGCGCACCTTTGTCTGCTTGTGACCTTTGGTGGCACCTCTCGAAACGGATTTATCCGTTTCGGTCAGCTCCCTTCCGTCCGCTTTCTGTTTGGAGCTAGGGAAGTAATAGTCCACCACGGCCGAGCCCCGCATTACCGCAGTAAGTCTAGATACTCTGAGAGGTCGCCCTGTATCTCAGAGGCACCGTTAGAGACACCTGTTTAAGGCACATGATGTCATTCACTCATCAGCACGGTATGCTAACACCTTGAGTTAAGCATTGTGTTCATCTTAGCTTCGGATCCCGTTCCATACGCTAGCCAAAAGAGTTGCCGACAGGGCAACGACGAGTGAACACAGAGCAGGAAGGGACAGAAAAGGACAAAACATAACTATGGACACCTACAATTTCGAATGCGTAAACCAATTCCAGTGCCTAGGGGCAGTTATAACCTCGGAAAACGATATAAGTAGCGAAATTAAAGGCAAGAATACTAAAAGGCAATAAATGTTTTTTGCCTTACAAGACCTGTTTAGATCCCGTCTGATATCTAGGAACTCTAATATACGGATATATTCGGCAGTAATCAAGCCAATTATTATGTACGGTTCGGAAACATGGAAAATAACCAAACAGAACGAACTAGTGCTAAGACGCTTTGAACAAAAGATGTTGCGGAAAATCTTTGGGCCTACTGTAGATGAGAGAACGGGTCAATATCGAATAAGAACGAATGAGGAGCTCAAGAACATGTACAAAAGACCGAGTTTAGTAAACGAAATAAAATCACAAAGGCTCAGATGGGCCGGACACGTACTGAGATCGCCGAATGAACGTCTTATCAAGAGGATATGGGAGGAAAACTCAGTGGGAAAGAGACCTTTAGGAAGACAAAAGCTCAGATAGAGAGACAACATCGGAGAAGATGTAAAAGTCTTGGAAGTACGAGACTGGAAGGAGGTTGTATTGGACAGGGATAGGTGGTGACGAGTCGTAGATGCAGCTAAGACCCACGATGGGCTGTGACGCTACGAGAAGAAGAAGGAGAATATTTTGATTGCCTTTTTAGGCTAAACATAATTGAGAAAATAATGTTAATTTTTTGTTATAACAGTAAGTTTTATGTGGAATTATTTATTTGAGTGCTTTATCTTTAAATCTTTGTAATAAATACTCTAATCAAGTCAATATTGATTTTACATAAACCTAACATATTTAGAAATCTACAAGTGTAAAATCATCTTTGGCGTTTGTCCAGAAGACTTTTCTAAAACTGACCAAATTTTATGTAAAGTACAGTTTTTTAATAAAAAATAAACATCCATCGGCCAAAATGGATATAAACGGCAGAACGAGAGCAGATCATTATTTGTATACAGCAAAGGTATTATCAAGAACTTTTAAATGTTTTTTAGTATCGAGATAACGTGGTCCAAAAACTTAATCCTTAAAAGAAAAAAATCATTGAGTGTAATAAAAGAGTACATAGCACCTTTACCGTCAAATTCTGTAGTCGATTTCGCAGTGATGTTTTCTTGACGGCTCGAAATGCGTTTCAACCAAATTTTTGATCATTTAGCTGCTTAAATTCCAAAGAAAAACATTTTTAAACATTTTAATTTTGCAATCTCTGCCTAATAAAAATTGCTTAAACCGATTAAACCCATCGAGTTTTATTTGCAAATATCCTAAATATCTATAGTTAAAGACAGTATTATTAATAATATTTATTGTAATTAATATAAAGTTATAAATTATGAGAAACTTTAAAATTTTTAAATAGATTTCTTAAAACTATGTTTTTGACGATATCTTGGTCTAAAATTAGTGCAACGAATTTGTTGACAATAGTTTATTTGACATTTTTTTGTTCTCCGGAAATATTAATTTACATCATTTAAAATTGTAAGGCCTTTTCACAGACTATAAATCTTTAAGTAATATTGTGGAAATAAAATGCTTTTTATGAACTATAACTATTGTTTTTTATTATAATAATATAAACTTGGAAACTAAATTTACCTACATTTATTCATACATTTTAGCGGTAGCTAAATTGTGTACTAATGGTAGATAAATATACTAACAAAATTGTAGTCTTAACATCAAAAATCATAAAAAAAAAACAACCTTACTGATTCTACCCTATAAGTAAGCATCAATCCACGAATGCGTTTAGTTTGGTAATGGTATAACAATAAGAAATCGGACGATTTACATAGTTGTAGCTTTTTTAGTTAGAGGGACTTCAATCATGTTTTTTTTAATATATCTAAAAACCTTCCCCATCTGCAAAGATATTTTTACTGAAAGTTGCATTATTCCCTATCTTCAGTTTTTTAAAAATCTTTTTTTTGTTTACCGTTAATGTTGATTAGAGACCTTAAAAAATTCGACATAAAACTGACAATCTGTTTTCTGTTCTCTTGTAAATGATGTCATTGGGATTGGAATTAAGAAAATATTTACTTATTTGGGTAGCTTGTACGAATCCGTAAACAAACCAAAATATGCATTTGCGATCCGTGTACTAATTAAATTTTTATGTGAAATACAATGCAAAAAAATTGCAATACTAAGAGGCACATGTTTTTAAATTTTCTTTACACAGTCAGTTACATTTGTATTCAAACCTTTCTAATATGCTTGTTATTTACTATAAATTGCAAACAAATTTTGTTTCTTGTTTTTATTGAAATGATTTTATATCTTTTACAGTTCACGAAGGCTTAAAGCATAAGTATCGCAGAAGTCTTGGGTCATATAGTTTTAGTTTTATTAAATTGTCGACATCTAAAAATTGCTTCCTTAAAGTCTTAGGGGCTATTCATTAAATACGTAAGTGTCCTAAGGGGGAGGAGGGTTAAGAAAATCTATACATGCCCTTATAAGGGTCGATATACCGGGTGTTTCTCAAAGGTGGTTCCCCCCTATATCTTTTTTATTTTTTAAGATGAAAACATGAAATTTGGCGTGTCGATATATGACCTAAAAATGCATTGAATGGCGTATTGAATTGTTTTTGACGATTTCCGGTTTCACCGAAAATGACCTCAACTTTTGAATTTTAAATGGAACACCCTGTTTTTTTTTTACCTTTTCGATAGAAAATGACATTTTAAATACATTGACACCCCATATGTCAACTTTTAACATTTAAAAAAAATATATTTAATTTTTTAAAATTCAATCTAGAGTGCCATGACCTCGTTAAAACAACATTGAGTCCAGGAGGCGTGGAAAAATAGTTTTAATTATCTATCGTATTTTATGTCTTTTCCAGAAAGGTACAAAGATTTCAAAATTTTATTTCTAGACATAACTCTTTTTTTTATTCATCGTCGTGGCTCGTTGGCATGTTCGAAAAGACCATTTTTTGTGAATAATTTGATTCCCCATACTTGATAATTTGGAGTTAAATCAACACTAAAAAAGCTAAAAAATAGGCATATTAGTTATTGCGTATAAGAATAGTAATTATTATATTACTATTAATCATTATATTTAAAGGTATTTAAATCAAAATGCCTTATTAATAAACACAGCAATAACTTTAAATAACTAACTTTCGTTTAATTATTAAACTATTTTTAACATCAACGTTTTTGTTTATTTCCAAGCCTACCTGACAAAATTGCCGAAATGCATATGACTCTTTTAATCGATTGCCACGATTTGAATGTTTTAATAATTTTATAAGCAACAACTACTATGTTATTTTTTGTTTTTTTTAGTATTGATTTAACTTTAAATATTAAGTATGGGGTATCAAATTATTCACAAAGAAAAACTCTTTTTAAATATGCCAACGAGCCACCATTGTTCCATTAGAAAAAATTGAGTTATGTCTAGAAATAAAATTTTGGAATATTTTAACCTTTCTGGAAAAGACATAAAACACGTCAGATAATTAAAACTATTTTTTCACGCCTCCTTGACTCAAAATTGGTTGTTTTAACGACGTCATGGCACTCTAGATTAAATTTTAAAAAATTAAATATTTTTTAAGAAAAATGTCAAAAGTTAACATATGGAGTGCCATTGTATTTAGAATGTAATTTTCTATCGAATAGGTAAAAAAAATACAGGGTGTTCCATTTACAATTCAAAAGTTGAGGTCATTTCGTTCAAATCGTCAGAAACAATTGAACACGTCATTTAATGCATTCATTTTTAGGTCATACCTATATCGACACGCCAAATTTTATTTTCTTATCTTCAAAAATAAAAAAGTTATAGGGGGAACCACCTTTGAAAAACACCCGGTATATTATAATAATATAAACAAACATAATCTATATCTAATAGTAATGAAAGAGTGTATAACCTAAATTATCCGCTAAAGAAAAAAAATCTTTGATTTAGGTTAAACTGTGAGTTTTACGGCCGAGTGATGATCGCGTTGTTAAATTTAGCGGTGGACTCAGCAATTGTTAAAAGTTAACAACGGTTTAGAATGTTTAACAAAACGTCATTGTCAGTGTTATTCAATGATTTTAGTAAGCAACCTGTCAAAATCTGACATTTTGTCAAACATTCTAAACCGTTGTTAACTTTTAACAATTCCTAAGTCCATTTCTAAATTGTTAGAATGAAGTTATCCATAAAAGGCCAGCCATAAAATCTTCTCAATGGTGCAGATTGTGCCGCCCGACCTAATTCCAGGCCAGTTTTTTAAACAAATTAGAATAAAAATATATTTTTATAGAAAAATTAATATTTATAGAGGGTGTTCCTTAAAGGTCTGTACAATGTAAATTTTGTCAAAAAATTATGTTAATTTTAGACATAAAATACTTAAAGATGTTGTTTAAAAAAAAATAAACGCAAAGAAAAAAACAATATTAAAAAATTGTTTAAAAATAAACTACGTGAAAAATTTGTCCTTTTAAAGTTTCCTTGCCTTGCAAAATTAAGAAAAAAAATAAATCATATAAAAAATGACGTTTTTTTAAAGTTTGATAGCTAAGACCTTCTTGCGTTGCTTCCAAAAAAATATAGAAATGTTCTTTTAAACCTAAAGAACTAAATGGCGTCTACTGTGAGTGCTGGCAGGCCTAGCAAAATTGAGAAAAAAAATAAATCATACAAAAAATGACGTTTTTTTAAAGTTTGACAGCTAAGACCTTCTTGTGTTGCTTCCAAATAAATATAGAAATGTTCCTTTAAACCTAAAGAACTAAATGGCGTCTACTGTAAGTGCTGGCAAGCCTCGCAAAATTCAGAAAAAAAATAAATCATATAAAAAATGACGTTTTTTTAAAGTTTGATAGCTAAGACCTTCTTGTGTTGCTTCCAAAAAAATATAGAAATGTTCTTTTAAACCTAAAGAACTAAATGGCGTTTACTGTGAGTGCTGGCAAGCCTCGCAATATTGAGAAAAAATATAAATCATATATAAAATGACGTTTTTTTAAAGTTTGACAGCTAAGACCTTCTTGTGTTGCTTCCAAAAAAATATAGAAATGTTCTTTTAAACCTAAAGAACTAAATAACTTTTACTGTGAGTGCTGGCAAGCCCCGCAAAATTGAGAAAAAAATAAATCATATAAAAAATGATGTTTTTTTAAAGTTTGACAGCTAAGACCTTCTTGTGTTGCTTCCAAAAAATATAGAAATGTTCTTTTAAACCTAAAGAACTAAATGGCGTCTACTGTGAGTGCTGGCAAGCCTCGCAAAATTGAGAAAAAAATAAATCATATAAAAATGACGTTTTTTTAAAGTTTGACAGCTAAGACCTTCTTGTGTTGCTTCCAAATAAATATAGAAATGTTCTTTTAAACCTAAAGAACTAAATGGCGTCTACTGTAAGTGCTGGCAAGCCTCGCAAAATTTAGAAAAAAAATAAATCATATAAAAAATGACGTTTTTTAAAGTTTGACAGCTAAGACCTTCTTGTGTTGCTTCCAAAAAAATATAGAAATGTTCTTTTAAACCTAAAGAACTAAATGGCGTTTACTGTGAGTGCTGGCAAGCCTCACAATATTGAAAAAAAATAAATCTTATAAAAAATGATGTTTTTTTAAAGTTTGACAGCTAAGACCTTCTTGTGTTGCTTCCAAAAAAATATAGAAATGTTCTTTTAAACCTAAAGAACTAAAAGGTGTCTACTGTAAGTGCTGGCAAGCCTCGCAAAATTGAAGAAAAAAAATAATCATATAAAAAATGACGTTTTTTTTTTAAAGTTTGCCACCTAAGACCTTCCTGTGTTGCTTTCAAAATAATATAAAAATGTTCTCTTAAGCCTAACGATCTAAATGGCGTCTTTCTTTAGTGCTGGCAAGCCTTGCGAGATTGAGAAAAAATATTTATAAAATGACATTTTTTAAACTTTAACAGCTAAAAGCTTTTTGTGTTGCCTTCAAAAAAATATAGAAATGTTCTCTTAAGTCTAACGAACAACCTGCTTATCACAAGTAGAATAATTATTAATTGGCTTTTACCTTGCAAATTAATATTTCAATGTTTTAAACAAGGGCATCGAAAGATGTTTTAAAAAGCATAACACAATAAATTTTACGAAAAAGAATAAACAAAATGCCTGTTTTGGATTTTTTTAAAATGCGATAAAGATCTCTTTAGTCCTTATTAAATGACCCTGCAGTGGCGTAGATAATTTTATTTTCTTGTTATTTTCTGGGGGGGAGGGACAATGCAATATATTTGCAAAAAATGAAACACCCTATATATATATATATATATATATATATATATATATATATATATATATATATATATATATATATATATATATATATATATATATATATATATATATATATATATATATATATATATATATATATATATATATATATATATATATATATATATATATATATATATATATATATTATATATATATATATATATATATATATATATATATATATATATATACAGGGTGTAAAAGGTATGATGCTCATCATTTTAATGGGCGATAGTGGAGTTCAAAATAAGTCGAAAAGTTTATATGACATATGTGTCAAAACTTGACAGATTTTTGTCTAAACGATGTTAAAGTCATGCACTTTGAAAGCAGTTATTTCTGTAAACCGTAACAACTGGAAACTTTTGTCTTAATCACTTATCAGTAGATTGATTTGATAATGAAATAAACTTAATTTTAAATGTTTTAGTCTACAAATAAAAAAATAATAATAATTTTTTAACAATTGTTCTCCCAGTTAAATATTAAAAAAACAATTGGCAACAGAGCGATATCTTTGTACGAAAAGTTAGTCGTACAAAGAAGCTTACCGATCCGGCCACGATATTTTTGTTTGTTTTTGAATCGGGAAAAAATATGCCGATATGTTTTAAATTCAAGACAAACGTATTGCAAGTGTACCTACTAAAGACTGATGAAAACGAAATGTGTGCGACCGAGAAATCTTATTCTTTAAGCAAAACAAAAAAGTGCTGTTTTAAAGCATAATAAGTTGTGTTCTTAAAATGGATATTAAGCCTATTCTTATGGTAAGTACAATTATTTTTTAATTACAAATAAAAACCAAACAATTATTGATTGTTTTTTACTTAAATTTAATATTAAAATAAGTTGCAGGGAGTAATTTTTATTATTTGTATGTAAATGAATGAACATCTCATTAAAAAAAGTGTAAACAGTGCAAAAAACTCACAACAACCTTCGAAGTTGAGACCCGCCGCTTCGACGAAACAGGCGCGGTGTTGCCAAGTTTTTTAAACTTTAAAAGGGCATATTTCAAAAACAATAAACTTTTGACTCATATGTTCTTGGCTTTTTCGACTTATTTTGAGCTCCTCTATCGCCCATTAAAATCATGAGCATCATACTTTTTACACCCTGTATATATATATATATATATATATATATATATATATATATATATATATATATATATATATATATATATATATATATATATATATATATATATATATATATATATATATATATATATATATATATATATATATATATATATATATATATGTATATATATACAGGGTGATTGTAAGAATCGAGGCGAAAAATGAAGGCCCAAATTAATTTTTTAATTCTGAATCGAAAAATACTTTTTTTGCAAATTTTCCTTCGTTTTGAAGATATTTCACTATAAAGTTTTGGCAAAAAAAATTTAATCACATTGTGGGTGTCGCTAATCTTAGTTGGTGCTTTCAAACTATTACGTCATATGAAATCAAGTTTGCCCTTTGTCAAAAGTTAGACACTTGTCAATCTGTTATTGAAAAAATTACAAGAAAATGAAGTTCACTAACGAAGAATACGGTGATATTGTTTATGTGTATGGGTATAACATAATTATTAAGCATGTGCACCAAAGTGTCTAACTTTTGAAAATGGTCAAACTTGATTTCTTATGAAGTAATAGTTTGAAAGCGCCAACTAAGATTAGCGACACCTAAAAAAATTTAATCACATTGTGATTAAATTTTTTTTTGCCAAAACTTTATAGTGAAATATCTTGGAAACGAAGGAAAATTTGCAAAAAATGTATTTTTCGATTCAGAATTAAAAAATTAATTCCGTCCTTTATTTTTCGCCTCTTTTTTTGAGAAGAAACATACACACACACAATTTGTTTTATAAAATGTGAAAGGATAGCGGCATTATATTTGGGATGATCTTTTCAGCGGCTTTCTTGTAACAATATCTGTAATCATCTGCTACTCTGAAAAAGGGGAGAAATCTGCAATCCTCCATGGTCTTTCCATTGTATTGTTTTATATAGCTAATTTGTATTGCAGACTTCGAATTGCAGACATGTATTTATTTATTTTTTACTTGAAAATGACATTATTTACGAAAAAAATGCACTAGCCATAAAACTCTCTAATTAAGTAAAGCCTTCACATTCTATTTCAGAAATTAAAAATTTCCAACCCCAGAGAAAGAAACAATGAAAAAACGTCGAGGCTTGCAGTTTTTAACCCTTTTTCAGGGTAGTACATAATTACGAATATTATTTTAAAAAAGCTTTAAAAAATATAAACATCTATCCTTTATTTCAGGCATCTATGTTTATCCACGTTTTAAAAATAAAATAATAAAAAAAAAATGACGTAACAGCCCCATAATTAAAAATTTATGAAGTTTGGGACATACGTTAATGGGATTTTTTTTTCGTATTTTCATCCAAAATGTCATAAAAAAAACTATTAGTCTTTAGTCTAGCCAAAAAAGTCTACATACCTTTAAATCATGTTTGCACAGACTTATGAAGACTAGGGGCCATTCGAGCAAATCAAGAACTGATGGCGGGCCGGCCGCCAGAATTATAGTTAATTAAAGACAATATAGAATTGATAATAATTTATTAAAATTCAAAAAGAATTTATTAATTTGAAGCGTGGCACTGCATAGTGCTTACAATCTTTTTTATATTTGGCTCAAATTTACTTGTAGCAACACGTAAAACTGCTTCCAAACTTTCATTTGCAAGGCGGTTTCGATTTTTTGTTTTATTATTATTTAGTATTGAAAAAGTTTGTTCATATTATTATATAGGTAGAACCAAATAAGCTGGCACATTTCAGAGCGTTTATGCGCAACTTTTCGTACATATTTTCATCAATGCAGCGGTAAAAGTTCAGCAAGTCTCCTTCGTTGAATTTGTTGCGTAAATCTTGATCGTTTTGAATGTCGATAATTTCTAACTGCATTGACTCTGGCGCATTTTCAACTGAAATCATGAAAGGATTGCTGAATATGTCCAACAGAGGTTTCACTTTTTTAAACTCCGAAAATCTGTCTTGAAAAGATTGAATCAAAATATCTAGCTTCTCTACATAGCTGAAATTAATCGCAGTTTTGTTGAATTTTTCAGCCATTTTCTTATAATTCGGAAAATGATTGTAATTTCCAGAATTCAATTGTGATCTGAAAAGTGTCAGCTTGCATTGAAAGGATGATACATGAGCGTAGAGCTGGGATATCAGTTGATTTTTGCCTTGAAGCCGTGTGTTCAAGACATTCAAATGATTTGTAATGTCAACTAAAAAAGCCAAATCACACAACCAATCAGGATTTTTAAGTTCCGGGACATCCCTTTGCTTTTCCGCCAGAAATATTCCAATTTCTTCTATTAAATTTAGAAATCGTTCCAGTGTCAATCCACGGCTTAGCCACCTTACTTCTGTATAATACAGTAAATCTCCGTATTCGCTTTCGATGTCATCAAGGAATTGTTTGAATTGTCTGTGATTGAGTCCTCGTGATTTTATGAAATTTACAGTCGAAACTACCACTTTCATGACATTTTGAAATTCAATTTTTTTAGAACAGAGGGTTTCTTGGTGTATAATGCAGTGAAACTGCATGAGATCTTCAGCGTTTATGTTTTTACCTTGCATATGCTTTTTCAGCAAAGTAACTAGCCTATTAGGCAGGTTCGACATTTTTCGTATTTCTTTTATTTTAACTAAAATCGAGAGATTTTGTTATTAAAAAACAATCAAAAAAAAATTTGAGCGCAAAATATTAATATTTACGTTCGGTATAAGTATTTTAAAATCAAGGATCGGCACGAGGCTAGAAAACGTACCTGTGCGTGAGACTAGACGCGTGACGTCAGTAGCCAGACACGCCTCGCCACCTAGCCCGCTGCATTTACGATACACACAACAACGTCTCAGTAATCGGTTTGGAGTAGTTAAAGCGGAT